>JARHVA010000891.1:3437500-3607500 GCA_037957365.1 Torreya grandis | reverse complement strand
ATTGTAAGTTTTGAAATTATAAAACTTGTTCTTCTCTCCATCAATATTATTTGTGACGAATTCTCTTGCCATCAATAACATCCATAGTGATAACTATCTCCATTTTGACATCAATGACAATCATATTGTCAATAATCTCCACTTTTGTCATTGATAGTAAAATAAATGCTCTGATCTTGTGATACATGCTCTTATCCTTCTCTGGCATTAATTATACTTACATTGACTTATGATGAATGTGAGTTGAAGCTGCTCATACAAACATTTCTCTCCCTAGGCAATGGAAAATTTCCTTAAACACACCTTGGAAACATGATTTGATATATATTTGATAAACATAAAATTTTTATAAATATGATTTTCACTTTTTATCCCCCTTTTACATCAATGGCAAAGGGATTCTAACTTTTTCAATGTTTGTCCAAACTTTTCTCCCCTTATATCAGATAAAGAGTTTGTCCAAGGATTTGTAACAATAAAATCATTATAAATTTGCAAAAATATGCATACTTGATTTTCTTTTTTTCTCTTTTTCCATGGATGAATAAAGTTTCTATTATCCTCCCCCTAGACTCATACCCTATTACTAAGATCTAAAGATGTGATGTAGGAGCCACCAATCCCAATTTCTATCTTAGATATTCAAATTTTTCCTTGGGAAGATGTTTGGTGAATATATTTATAATTTTATCATGTATTGGCACATATTCAATTATGACCTCTTGATCTATAACCTTTTATCTTAAGAAGTGATGATTGATATGTGTTTAGTTATAGAATGGATCACTAGATTATTTGATATGTTAATAGCACTTGAATTATCACAAAGAATAGAGATAGGTGATCTATATTATACATTGATGTTTTTGAGTGTTTGTTTTATCCAAAAGACTTGAGTGCAACATGCCATTACTTCAACATACTATAATTCTATTGTAGAAATACTAGCTAACTCTTGTTTTTTTCTCAGCCATGAAACAAGTTTATTTCCAAGGAAAAATGCACCACCACTAGTGTTTATTCTATCATCCACACTTCCTATCCAATCAACATCTATATAAGTTGTCAAAGTTAAATATTCACCTTTTAGATACCATAGGCCATATTCAGTTTTACTATTGATATATCTAAAGATTCTTTTCATTGCATTGACATGTGATTCTTTGGGAGCATCTTGAAATCTTAAAACCATGCACACTATTTACATGATATCAAGTCTTGAGGTAGTTAGGTATAATAAACTACCTATAATTGGTCTATACAAAGTCTAATTTGCATTAAGCTACTCATCCTTTTTGCTCAACTTACATCTAGTTATCATGGGAGTAACTACTAGTTTGATATCTTCCATTCCAAACTTCTTGAACATTTCTTTAGCATACTTAGTTGAGATATAAATATACCTTCATAAATTTGTGATATATGTAGACAAAGGAAGAAATAAATTTCTCCAAGAAGAGACATCTCAAATTCATTTTTCATTCAAGTAGAAAATTATTTTCACATTCTATTGTTTTTGCCACAAAAAATGATATCATTTAAATATACAACAATAATTAACATATGTTCACCTTTTGATTTGAAGTATAGATTACTATATGCACAACCTTGATTGAATCTTTGTTGTTGCAAGTACTAGTCTAATATTGAATACCATGCTCTAGGTTCATATGTTAGACCATACAGAGCTTTATTCATTCTACAAACATAATCTCCTTTTGATAGCTGAAAACCATTAGGTTGTTTTATGTAGACTTCCTCTTCAAGGTTCCCATTCAAGAAAGTAGACTTAATATCTATTTGATATAATTTGAATTTATTATAAATATAGAATGTTAGAAACATTATTATGGCTTCAAATATATCAATTTGAGCAATTGTTTACTCAAAATTTATACCTTCAACTTATGCATATCTTTTACACACCAATCTGGCCTTATTCCTTATAATAGTTCCATTCTCGTTGAGTTTATTTCTAAAGACCCACTTTCTACCTATTAAATTCTTGTTTGAAGGTCTTGGAACTAATCCCAAAGTTTTGTTATTCTCAATTTGTCTTAATTCTTATTTCATGCATTTTAGACAATTTTCATCCTTGTTAGCTTCAACATAATTCTTAGGCTCAATTTCAAATATCAGAGAAAAACTTACTTGATCCTTATTCCTTGAAAATCTTCTCCTTATCTAAAATCCTTAATTTCTATTTCCAATGATATGCTCTATAGTATGATCCTTTTGAACAAATCTTAAAGGTGCCTTTTTATTTACTTCCTCAGGTTCTTCACTAACTACTTCTTCTTTAGACTCTGATTCTTCTCCACAGATGTCTCTGTCAGGTTTGACATGTTTCACACCTTCATCAACCTTGACATTGATACACTCTACAATATTTATTAGCCTTTCTTGTAATATATGAAGGCTTTTATTTGGGTGGAATAACCAATAAATATTCCTTCATCACATCTTGATTCAAAGCTTCCCAAGTTATCTTCTTTTCTCCTTATGTAGCATTTGCTACCAATCACTCTAAAATACTTAATAAAGGTAGGTTTTCCATACCATAGTTAATAGGGAATTTTATCATTGTTTACCCTTAGTTGAACTCTATTCAAGATATATACTACTATTTATATTACTTCTCTCTAATATCCATTAGGTAACTTGGCATCTTTTAACATTATTCTAGTGATCTCCTCGATTTCTCTATTCATTCTTTCAACAACTCCATTATGCTACGAAGTCCTTATTGTATAGTAATGCCTTTTAATTCAATGCTTCTCATATTATTATATGAACTAATTTGAGTTTAATTCACAACCTCTATCAGATATTTAAGCATTTGAATTTTCATCAAATCTCATTCTCTACCATAGCCCTAAAGATATTGAATCTTTCAAATGCTTGAGACGTGTCCTTCAAAAATGTTACCCATGTCATTCTTGAGTAGTCATATATTAACAACATGAAGTATCCTTCTCCTTTAGATCATCTTGTCTTAGTAGGGCCATAAATATATGTATGAACTAAATATAAAGGATTTATAATTGCATAATCCTTTGTTTGAAATCTAACCCTTATTTCTTTAGCTTGCTAACATTCCTTGCAAGTAGTGTCTACAGGTTTGGTTATCTTTAGCATATGTCTATCACACTTATTTGAGCTCAATTATAATATGTTATCAAAGTTGACATGACCCATTCTTCTATGCCATAACCAACTCTTATCAATCTTTCCTATCGAGTAGCTATTGCCATTCACTTCACTTAGATTATAAATATTGCTTTCAATTTTTTTTCCCTTTTGCAACTAATATATATATCTCCTTATCATACAGCCTTATACATTAAATATGACCTTATATCCATTGTCACACATTTGGCTAACATGTAACAAATTATGTTTCAATCCTTTAACATAAAAGGCATCATGTGTAGCCAGGTTTCCATCTATATTCAAGGTTTCTTTACCATGGATCCTAATTGTGGTATTATCTCCCAAGCTAACAGATCTTTCGTTACATTTACTCATTTTGATGAACTTGATCTTGTCACCGATCATGTGTTTTGAGTAACCACTATCCATTAGCCATAAATTATGTTCTTTGACATGGAGTGCAGTTTAAGAAATCATAGATTGTGTAACTTTTTGATTTTTTACTTTTCACACATCCTTAGGTTTCTTATTTGGCTTATTTTTCTCTTTTTCATAGACTTGTGAACCTTTGTTCACAATGTGTGGCATGCCTTTCTTTTCACTTTTTATTTTTAATCTTAAGATGCTTGTTCTACATTGTTTAGCTATGTGACCAATATTATTTCAATTATATCATATTACATTTGTATCTAACAAGGGTGAAAATGAATTTTTTCTTACAAAGTTTGTTTTCCTTTTAGGTATAAATCTACATTCACTTTCCCTATGACCAAATTGATTATAGGTATAACAATAACCATAGAAAAATGAGGAATACTTGGTCATATAATTTCTTTGTGAAGGATGAGGAAATATTCTTAACTCTGGCTTCTTCAAGTATTTTAGCCTTATGTAACAATATACATCATCTACGTTTATCTTCTACATCTTCCTAGAGTTTATAGAGATTGTCTCATTGTTCTTATTCTTTTCTCTAGGCTTATTTTCTTCTTCAGCTTTCTTCATATCAATATTTTTTGTGTTTGTCTTTATATCTTTGGAGGCATTCATACAAGATTTTTATTTCTTTATTCTTGATTCTCCTTCTAATTTGAAGTTATCATATAGATTTTTAGATGTAATGGTTATGGGAATTTTCCCTATTTCAAAACCAATACCAGATTTCTCTTTTTATGGCTTTTGAGAGTTGATTAATTCATCATGAATTTCAGAACCTCCTTTTAGCTTCAGACCTTTATCTATTTTTTCTTTAGCTTTTTCAAGTTCTTTTCTCAAAGCCAATATTTCTACTTCTAACTTCACGCATTCATCATATTTATACTATATTTCAAATTTGACTACATATTCTATTATTTTATGCTCTTAAACTTGTGTCTTTAGGCTAACTACCATCTGATCATATT
Source organism: Torreya grandis (assembly GCA_037957365.1). NCBI lineage: Eukaryota > Viridiplantae > Streptophyta > Pinopsida > Cupressales > Taxaceae > Torreya > Torreya grandis. The sequence goes on along the minus strand of JARHVA010000891.1, from coordinate 3,602,944 downwards.
TTGCAAGACTTTTGGATACTTTTAAAATCTTATTTTGTGTCTGCTTCTTCTGCTTTGAGTTCTCGTTTCTCATATTTAAAATTTCATCTAGAGCACAAATGTGTTCACTTCTAGATCCACTTCTCCTTCCTCTTATTTATTTGAGTCTTCAACTTCTTCCTTTTCTTGATCCATAAAATTTGATTCTAATGTCATGAATAGGAGTTCATTTCCCTCAGCCATAAAGGCACAATCATGGTCATCATCTGAACTATTACTATCATCCAATGAATCATTATCTTCTTTTGTATGCATGCCTTTCTTATTTTTAAAGAACTTATTCTTCTTGGAGTAGTGAGGTTTCATATTTTTACTATCCTCTTCTTGCTCATAATTATCCTATTTTTTATAAGGACATTTAGTAGAAAAATGTCCTACCTTACCACAATTGAAGAATTTAAAGACTAACTTGCCTTTGTATTTTCTAGATCCTCTTCTTAATTTTATGATAAATTTGGCTTCTTCTTCATTAGTCTCCTTAAACATAGATGTATTTGCTTCTAATTTTACTTATTTGGATACTTTAAATGCAACTTCTCTCTTAAAATTATCTACTTCTCCCATTCTCATGTCATAGGCTATGAAGGTTTCATGCAACTCATCAATAGTGAGTATATCCAGATATCTTGCTTCTTCTATTATAGATATTTTAGAGTCATATCTAGATGGAAAATATATTATAGCCTTTTTTACAATGATAAAATATTTCATCTCTTCTCCAATGCCTCTAATTGCATTGACTATTTCATCTTCTCTGAGGTGGTAGTATACAATTTTATCTTCTTCATTAATTTTAAGACTTTCAAGCTTGCCTTTTTATGTTTGTAGCTTGGCCTACTTTACCTTACCATCACCTTCATAGGTGCTCTTAAAAATTTTCCATACATCATGTGTATTTTGACAATTCATTACTTTAACAAACTTTGATTTAGAAAATCCAAAAGGATAACATTATTTGCCTTGGCATTGATCTCATATGCTTTCATGGAAGCCTATTCATTAAGAGTTATAATAGAAATTATACATATATTTACAACAAACAACCATACCTCAAACCCTAATTAAGATAAATGTTCTTACATTGTAATGCTCTAAAATGCATAATTTGATCCATCAAAGAGAGGTACTTTGTTTGATTAAGATCCTTCTTGACTAGCCAGTTATGTTTACCTTCCAAGATCTACCTGAGCTGATTAAGCTTCTTCTAAGGAACTAGGGCTTTGGTACCAATTATTGGATGATAACTATCTACTAAGAAGAGGTATGAATCATTAGATTAACTAAAATTATTCTTATAATACTATTAAATCAAACTAAAAATTATATGATGAGATCACACACATAAATAGACACAATACTCGATTTACATGGAAAACCCAATATGAGAAAAACAACAGAATAGTTGCTAGAATATACTATTCTAATATAGCCTCACAATCAAAACCTCACTAGTTACAATGTTTAAGGGCACTAACCATAAGGAAACACTAATCCCGTAATTTAAGAGTACCTACTCTAAAGAAGTACCTACTTCCTAACTGAGCACCAACTTAGCTCTTATGATGGCACCTACCAATCAGATCTATTATGGAGCTATAACTCCAGATTATAAAATTAATTCAAAAATGAATTTAGTTCTATGTTACAGACCTATTCTATAATTTCTCATACTCTACACTTCTTCTCTTTTCCTCTCTACCTCTCTACCCCTCAATTTGATTTCATTCCACAGTGTGTATCCTAGATGATATGTGTGTGTGCGTGCGTGCGTGCGTGTGTGTGTGTGTGTCCTAGATGATTATATATATATATATATAGACACACACACACACACACATCATCATCATCATCATCATAATCAACTAAATAAACATCATCTATATCATCATCATAATCATCTATGTCATCATCATAATCATCTATATCATCATCATAATCATCTATATCATCATCATCTATATCATAATCATCTATATCATCATATATTATCATCTAAATAAACATCATCTATATCATCATCATAATCAAAATAAACACATCTCATAAACACAATAAATGAACACCTCATGTGTGTGTGTGTGTGTGTGTGTGTGTGTGTGTGTGTGTGTGTGTGTGTGTGTGTGTGTGTGTGTGTGTGTGTGTGTGTGTGTGTGTGTGCATTATATCTAGGTCTCACATCTTATCTATGTTCACACTTAGTAGTTAACACATCACGTTTTATTTTTGGACTCAGTTCATATATCTTTAATGTTAGGTTTCCTACTTATTGAATTCACACATCAACACCACAATTCTTTATCTTTTACTATATTTATCAAATATCAGGCTCTAATTTTGATGCACATGCCATTTTTTTCAATTTGTATTGATTACAACAATCTATCTCATTATCTATGTCATAAAATGTATCTTATCTGATTATTCCATCACTTGACTATTGATATGAACAAACATTTAAATACTGACCATTGATCTTAAGTTTCATGCCATGATTTGATGATCCTTATTCAATTATCCCAACTTTGAAATGTAATTGTTATATCAAACTTTTATAAGCTTGTGTGCTTTGTTACATATTTATGAGATTCTAAACTTTAACATTTCAACTTTAAAATGCATCCATTTATCTTTGATCTAAGCTCTCACATGTCATTAGATATTTAGTAGAATGGACTTTACCTTTATTTATCATTAAACATCAAGCACCTGATCTCATCTCATTCCTTCCTATTACTTTAGAACACATATGCACCATCAATCTCCTCAAATTAGCTCAGTCTTTAACTCACTAAACATTAGACACTTTGACCTCTTAGACTCCAAACACTTTATTGATATTCATTGCATGATCACATGCTCACCATTAGATCCTATGATAGATTAAAATGCTCATTGGATCTCTATCTAACAAGATATTATGAATGTGACACATGTCACTAACATGTTCATTCTCAAGTACCTTTGACATATTGACTTCACTATGCATCATTAGATCTACATCATGTGATTAAGCACTAACCATTGATCAAGCTTAGACAAATCTTAATTTAAAGACTTAGGAAATGTTAATGTCTTTGATCACTACTCCAAGCTAGTAATCACTAGGTTAAAGGGGCTAGTGGCATAATGATGAGGAAGGCTTAAGTTATAACTTAAGTGATTGCTTCCCACCTATATCCAATCAACTTAAAAATAGAAATGTCTTTGAATACCATTACCAAAAAACATAGGGTCTTATTGATAAACCCTAGTAATGGATGACATCAAAGACAAATAATTTTTGAGCTTATTTATCTTCATCTGGACAAATGGACCATATATATGAGATGTACTTGAAAAAACCATAACATATCTTCTATAAATTTATCTATAGACATCTGGAAATAGTCTCTGTAAAAGTACGAGAAATTTATATGACAATATTGTAACTTGTGAAATTATAAAGCATGCTCTTCTCTCTATAAATCTTATTTGTAACTGATTATCTTGACATTAATGACATCCATGGTGCTAATTATCTCCTTCTTGACATTAATGACAATCATATTTCCACTAGCTCATTGATGAGTATCCTAATAATATGCCTTCATCATATCTAGAATTAAACTTTCCCAAGCCTTCATCATCTTTGTTGATGAAATATTTGTTCCCAAACACTCTAATGTGTTCCACATTGCCATTAGTCCTTATATTACCTCTATTAAAAATGTATATAATAGTTCTTAATACCTCTCTCTAATATACATCATGTAATATAGACTCATTTATCATAGTTCTATCTATCTCTTGAAATGTCCTATTATTCCTTTCCACTACACCATTTTATTGAGATGTCCTAGATGTTGAGAATTATCTTCTTATTCCATGAATATAATATAAGTCATCAAAATCATTGGACCAAAACTCTCCTCCTCTATTATATATTAGGCACTTTATATTCCCATTCTTCTCATTCTCAACAAGATCTTTGAATGCCTTTAATTTGTCAATATATTCTAACTTTTCTTTCAAGAATGTAGCCCAAGTCATTCTTGTGTAATCATCTATGAGTAACATAAAGTAGCTATCTCTTTGAATTATTTCAATTCCTATAGGCCCATAGAGATCAATGTGTATTAGTTTCATGGGTCTTGTAGTAGAGTACTCTTTGGACTTGAACCTTCTTCTAGTCTATTTACCATGTTGGCAAGCCTTACATAATATGTTTATAGGTTTGGTAATCTTAGGCATGTTATTCATAGACTTTTTATTGCTAATCTTGATGAGTTTATCAAAGTTTAGGTGAGATAACCTTATGTGCCATATCCATCTTTCATCTAGACCATAAAGCATCACTCCTTCTTGATCTCATTTGATACACATAGGTTGTTCTCAGTCCTCTTGGCATTTGTAATTAGCCTACTTAATTTGGATCTCCTTATCTCACACCCTCTATCATGAAAGCTTAATGTGTGTCTTTGATTTCACATTTGACTTACACTAAGTAGGTTATGTTTCAAACCTTACACTTACAACACATTTCGTGTCTTGGTCTTTCCATTGTCCAAGCTCAAGCCACCCTTGACAACTATATTTGTATTTATGTTATCTCCAAACCTTATTATTCCTAAAGTATTCTTCTTTAAATATATGAAATTGTTTTTAGCTCTTATCATGTGGTTTAGTATACCACTATCTATATACCATTTCATGCCTTAATCTTGAATATGAAAGGCAGTCTAAGCTTGCATAAAGTCATCTTTAGTCTTTTATTCCCCCTTGACAAATAGTTCATCTTGCTTCTTGAGCTCAATTTGATCCACCCTATCTTATTTTGGCTTCCATACTAATGTTTGATCCTTCTTATTCATTATAGGAGATTCATATGTCATGTTGAATCTTCTGGAGCTTCTAACTCTTTTGGATCAAAATCTTGCAATGTGTCCTCTATTATGAAAAATGTATCAAACAACATTTATATACTTACTATGATACCTTAATGACTTCTCCTTTATTAAATTGTCTACATAATTGGTATTTTTAGTTTTATACTTTTGACTTGTTCTAATGTCTCTCTCTCAAATTTACTCATTTTTTATATGAGATTCTCATGCTCAACCTTCAAGGAATCTATCTCTATCTTCAAATGGTCATACTCAATTACCTTTGACTTACACCTTATGTTGACTTCTTCTAAGTGACTTTTAAGATCCTTGATAGTATTCTCTTGATATTTTAAATCATCAAGGGAATTTATGAGATTAGTTTCAATGTATAATCTAAATTTTCCTTCTTCACTATCATAGAATACTTCTTCATCACACATGTTGTCTTCTTACTATTAATCACAAGACATCTTTTGCTTCTTAGGATCACCTTAAAGCTATTAGATTTGTACAAAAGGACTAGGATCTAATACCAATTATTGGAATCAAAATGAGTGATAGGGGGGTGGTGAATTAGTATTTTACAATAATTCAACTTTACTTTACCATTCATGAACTATCAAAATAATAGAGTGAACTAACAACGCATTAAGAGCCATTAGCATGAAACAAAATCATAACATATAGAACAATTATTTGATTAGGAAAATATTAATGGAAATAAAACACACTAATTATGAAATTTCACTATAGTAATATAATAAAAACATCAATATTTAGTGAATCACCAACTTCACTTGGAGCACCAACCCCAACTAGCTAAACACCAGATCAACTAGGCTTTAGCAAGCACCTACTTTCAAGGAGGCACCAACCTCGTAGATGACTCAAAACCAAATCATAAATATAAAACCCTTGATAAAATTTAGAAAATTTTGTTTCTCATATAATATATGATGATCTCCTTTTTCATCTCTTCACACACTCTTATCTTTCTTAAACTGGTATCTAGCCTTCTTCATTTAATTAGCCCTTTTCTTGACTTGGTTAGGTCAAATGACCTTGATAATCATGTAAATTAACCCTATAATATCTTCAAGATGATTTTTATGAACCATATTTATGGTATACAAGACTTAATTCAGCTCTTCAAAGTTCTATCTCATTCAATTCAACTCTCTTAATCTCTAACTAGACTATTAGGCAAGTTAGGCCTTGCTCTTATACTAGGTTATTACACATATAGTACTTGGTCAAACATACATAATTTAACATTTTTATTTAAAAAAACATTCCTTAGGACATTAAAAAAACATTAAAAAATTTCATTCATATTTTATATGACCAAAAACCGTTTTAGGCCTTAAGGAGACCTAATTCAGTTAGGCCTTCATTAGCATATGTTACCTTTTGAACACCTTAAAACAATATAAAACTTATTACATGGTAATAAAATATAATATTAAACTTAAATATAACATTAAAAATATAATATTATTTACATTATACCTTTTATCTCCAACCACCACTTAAAGCATGCCATAAGCATTGTTCACAATCAAGCCTATGCATACCCAAAAAATCTATCTAAAACAACTGAACCAAAAACACAATACTATCAAACAAACATGAAAAAGAAACATATAAATATATCATTAAATACATTTAAAACTTCACCAAGTTAATTATAATTAATTACATAGTTAAAAAGGACTCAAACCCTCTTCTATAAGTAGCCTACTCAAAACTACCAACTAGCCTCAAAACACATTCATGGAAACAAAGAAATAAAACACCTATAAAACCAATTTAATAGATTTAAAATTCATGTATATAATACTATTAGGTAATTATAGTATCATTACATATATATATATATATATATATATATATACATAGATATATATATATATATATATATATATATATATGTATATATATATATATATGTATATGTATATATATATGTATATATATATATATATATATGTATATATATATATATATATATATATGTATATATATATATATATGTATATATATATATATGTATATATATACATATATATATATATATATACATATATATATACATATACATATATATATATATACATATATATATATGTATATATATATATATGTATATATATATATATGTATGTATATATATATATATGTATATATATATATATATATGATAAAATTGTAAAATTAGTCTTTCAGACTAATCTCATAGTCTTCTATCTCACTGTCTCATCTAAACTAGACAGATCAACTTATAAGAAATATTTTCATCATATTCACTAATCTAAAAAATATATATCAAACATTAAAATGAAATAAATGTATTTAAAAACATATCCATATACTTGGATTCATCCCTAATCCATGATAACACATCCCTAATCAACTTCTCATTTTTGCCTAGTTTTCTCACTGTCTGCACCATTAGGCCTATTAGCAATAGGTCAAATTGTATGAATAGTTTGGCACACCTAAAGGATATAACATAATAAAAATCCACAATTTAAATATAATAAAAGTTTCAATCTTAAACCTTCATCAATTTATCAACTTTGACTTGGTCAACTCTATTTGCTACAAGAGATCTATGAGAAACAAAGTCTTTCCTATAGGGTCCACTCACTCATTTAAAAAACCAATAAAAATTGGAGGTTCATAGGATATTTTAATAAATTATATAATAGCTTAAATATCCATGAAAATATATTATTAACACTTTATAACAATGTATTTAATATTGGGTCACTTTTAGGGTTATTTGAGGGTTTAAACCAACTTCTAGTCTTAACGATCATTCATAAATATGATCCCTTTATTCCAAAAACCAATTTTTATAACTTTGATATAGTAACCTTACTCCTATACCATGAATATATTAGGTTATTATTCATAGGTTACATGTTCCGTTGAGCACTTGAAAGGTCTTCTCATGTTGAGAACCCTTCATTTTATGCACATGAGAGACCTCAAAACACTTTTTCTTTCCTTAATCTACAAACCATGACCTAAAAATTTGTGAACATGATTTTAAAAATGTACCATACCTCTAAAAAAAATCAACTTCTCATACATGCCTTAGAAACTAATCCTGATACCCCATCTAGTCACCATCTCTCTCTTTGATCTCTAGGTCTTGAGACTTGCCAGTCATATTAGCCCTTGAAATTGACCTTATATCCACTTTCCAAGATTTAGAAACCTAATATACATGTCATAAAACCTATTAAATTCTAAAATAATAACTTCATATGCCTTGACAATACATCATGATACCTCATTAGGTCAGATAACATTTAGAACTAGTCTAGTTGCATGTTAGGTTTGTAGGTACTACCCCTGTAAGCTTACTCTGAGACTCTCATGAGTGATTTAATTATTCATATGAATTATCACAAAAACTCATGCAATATATTATACCTATGTGAATTCATCTCACTAGGTCACCGTGCTCAAACCTTCTCACTGGGCCTCTCCATGTTATGACTAGTGTCAAGACTAGGTTCCTTAAGCTCTTAAAAATTGACAACTAACCTTAAAACACTTATTGATGATCTTATACCTTTATCACATGTAATTAATGATAATAATATATTTTCATACTTTAGAATGATTCTATCAAACAATAACATTCTTCAATAACCTCATGAACACCTTTCTTAAGAACTTTTGACATCAATGATAACATTAATGCCAAACTTGAATCAATAGGAACAATGCTCAACACTTCAAAGTACAATGGGTTATTATGGATAGGGAAAAGGGATGATATATAAATTTTTTCAAATATAAATTATTGTCTTGGGGATAGGTGTCTAACTAGAGCTTTATATTTGTTTGCTATAATGTCATTGGGCACTTGGGATTAACCTAGGAGTTTAGTAAGGATATTATTATAGATGGTAAATAGACACAAAAAATATAATATAGAGATTTATGTGGGTTTATTTTTTATTTTTTACATAATATCATATGTCTTTTCCTTCACACTAGTAATTGGCTTACTCCTAACCTACATAGTGGGCTGGATGGTCTCATTAGTAGGGGTTTTGGGCCTAAGATGACTTAGGACCATTGAATTATGATTGCACAATTTAGATTGGGTACAGGTCCATCATAACTATAAAATTATTGAAGTGGGATAGAGAGGGTAAATCTTGATTACTAATGCACTTGGTTTTGATCATGGGTAAATGAAGAGTGACTGACATAAGGACTTGAGATGCTAATCCTTGGTTTCTATTTCACTTGGCTATGGTCATAGGTCAAGGAAAGATTATCAAAATTGGTAAGTTGATGGGAATTATTAGGTAATGGTCTTTGTCTATTGGAATTATATCAAGGATTTATGGTAATGGTAGACACATGACCACCCATAATATAACCTATAAATTTATTGTAGTCATGTACAACTTAATGATAGGTATGTTGATTATTTGTGTCATTCTGGGCTTGTATCTATCCATTTTATGGTTGGAATTATTGTCTCTACTATTATTGTTGTTTATATTATTTTGGATATGGTATTTTTCATTATTAGTGATCATTGTTATTGTTATATTATGGAAAAATATTTTGGTATACAACTAAATTTTGGTTGGAAGTAGATGCTCTATTATCCAACTAGATCTCTCCATTTTCCAACATATTCTCAATGAGGTGATTCAACTACACATAATGGTGTATATAATGTCCATAAACATAATGGTATTCATGAAACGCATGCTCTTTATACCAATCAAGATAAGTAACTCCTTTAGGTAAGTGTTTTAGAATCATCTAATAAATCATATTGGCCATGGATAATTTTCAAAAAACCATCTCAACAGGATCACAAAGGTCACTAAAAAATCTAGGAGTAGGTCTTCTTCTTGAAGGAGAGGTTTGAAAAGGTGGTAGTTGTAACATTTGAGCATATGGTATGGGTTGAGTCATAGACTATGCTTTCTAGACAGGCTATATTTGTGGTAGAGGTTGAGTAGATCGTGTTTTCACCATTTGAACATGATGTGACTTAGTGACTCCATTACTGACAACATTTTTGTTGTATTTATATGGCTTAGGTTTTTCATAATTATTAGCCTGAGCAGGTGAAGATGTTTTCATTTGGACTGGGCTAAGGATTTGAATTATATTTGAATAATAGTTTTAGCTTTGGTTTTAGGTTGAAAAAGATAACTTAACAATCTCTTTATTAATGAGGGATTTTTCAATCTAGATACCTTTCTCAATGATCTCCTTAAATGTGTGAGCAGATTGAAGCTCCAAGTGATAAGATATTTCATTTTTCAAACTTTTTGTAGACATGGCTACCAATTATTTATCTAGTAGGTTATGAGTGAAGTGACTAGCAAGTGATCTCCATCGTTGTAAGTAAATTGCAAATCTCTCACAATATTTTTTCTCAAATCAAATACTAAAATCTCATGCTCAAAATTATAGGATAATGTTTTATAAACTTATTTGAAATATCATCAAAGCTATACTAAGTTCTATAGTAACTTAAGAATCCACTCCAATACCTATCTAACTAGACTTCAAGTAAAAATAAGAATTAGGTAGATGTCAATATAGTCCACTAGATATAAAGTGATAAAAAACTCTTTTAAATGCTCCCTAGGTTATCCTTTACCCTTATATTTGTCAAATTTTGGTGGTTCATAACCTAGAGGAAATAGAATTTGGAGATACTCCATGCTAAATGGATATGAACACACATTGTCTAATTTGAACTTCTTAGTCTATTTTCCCATTTAAATGGTTTTAATTGCATCCTTCATATATTTTAATTCTTGGGCCAAGAAGCTTGATGGTATAATTGGTTATGGTTGTGGTTAGGTGATCAAAGTTGGATTACCTTGATCAGGGTATATCAGAGGAATGGAGTATTGTGTAATGTTAGTTTAATAGACCTATCAACTAAGAATATGAATACATGCATTGGGATTATAATACTGATACTTCATGCATTATTGGTAAATATTCTTCTTAGGATTCATAACATGGATTTGATTTTGAGGGAATTAGGGTTGTGATGGAAGTATGTGGTCTTATGGAAGGTATTATGCCTATTTATTTTGAGTAAGAACTTGTTTTCAACTAGTTTAACCTAGATGTATAAATAATACTTATTATTGACTAAGGTCCTATCTTTGAATATGTGGCCCATGTTGGGTAAAACACAATTTTTTCCTAATAGGTACTAGTTGAATTTTGGTCCCTCTATGTTGAAAAAACACCTATTTTGAATTTGATGCTTATTGGGTGTTTGGTATTTGTCATTGACCAATATGAATGCATTATTTATTAGACAACATCTATGATTATTGAGGTACATTGGTCTACTATGGTGGAACATTCATTGCCACCTATTGAGGTGAAACATGTGTTACCACCTATTGAGGTTACATAGTGCTCCACCTTTGTTGAGGTGGTAAGTTAGTTTGTGTTTGTGTCTATGGAATATTATTCATCACTTATTAAGGTGGTTTAACATTAACCACTTGGTGTAAAAAATTTGGTAGTACTTTGTTACTTATCCCCTATTGTTATGTTCTTGAAGAAGAAGTTGGTTGAGAAGTGGAATTGACCTATCATGGTTAGGAAATAGGCATTCTTTCCCCTATTATTGTGAACCACTCATATTATTAGCAATATAAACTTCTTACTATAAATTATTTTATGGTGCATTCAACCTATCTTATCCTAAATTAAGATACACTTATGTGTTATCCATTGTGATTAGCACCTGGTCCTAAGTATAATCCAAAGTCACTTCCTTAATGAATGAGAAATTAAAAATGTCATATAATAAATTACTTTGGGAATATGAGTCCACACTCAAATTAGTATGACCCAAAAAATTAGTTGGCACTCCTGATGAATGAGTTATCTCTATAAGTAGGGTATTCAATATGGCCATAATGTTAAAATTATGTGCTATATTAAGATAAGTATGATATGATTGATGCATTTGCATGAATTGGTCTATCATGGGTCCCTTTTATTTTCCAATCATATTTGTATCTTGGTTTCACATTGGCATGAGTGCCTGATGGTAACTAATAGAGGTATGTTTAATGGGTCTAATATATGATACATTATGAGGCATTATAATTATAATAGGTATATTTTCATGGGAAAGTATTCCAAAAACTTGGTTCTTACCTCTATGGCCCTAACCAAAACCTCATCCTTCTTTTCAATCAAGTGACGATTAAAAAAGTATGGGTCTTCAGTTGATGAAATGGTAACATAGTTAGTATATTGTTGGACTTGTTTCATAATAGATGGAACATTAGCAAGGCATTGATCTATTTATTATTTCTCTTACCTTGGATAAAGAGTTATACTAACTAGGTATTGTGTTATTAGATCTTGACCTTGTTCTACATATTGAGTTGTGTAAGGGGGATATAGATCCATCTCAAAAGCTACATCATCACTATATGGTTCTTGAATAAAGGCATCATTCATGAATATATTTTCATAATATGGATTATACATGGTCTCACTATGTGTGTAGTGAGGAATATAAAAATACATGACTAATGTCTTATGAAGAAAAGGTCTAAATTTCATGAAACACTTGAAACATGGTCTAAAAATATTGGTTAATGTTTATAAAACATCTTGAAACTTGGTCTAGATGGAAAAATTAGTCTATTTATACTAATTGTTTAAACTTAGCCTAGTGTGGATCTCTTCTTTAAATATATCAACAAAAATTTGGTCTCAAATATCTCCAATGCTTTAAGATATTTCACACAAAGGGTCAAATGAAAGTCAAATTTGAATCCTAGTCATGGAAAGGTGTTTTGAACAAATCTAATATAGGTCTAAAATAAAAAAGTGTTAGGTCTTTGGTAAAAAAGCACAAATATAGACTTTGAAATAAACTAAGTATGAAAACTTTAAGGCAATGTTAGGTCTTTGGTAAAAAGATACAAAGCTAGACTTAAAAAGGCATGAATTAGATTTGAAAATTTTAAGACATTGCTAGGTATTTGGTAAAAGGTACAAAGCTAGACTTAAAAAGGCATGAATTAGATATTAAAACTTTAGGGCAATGCTAGGTATTTGGTAAAAGGGCACGAAGCTAGAATTTGAAACAAACTAGGTCAAGGTAATAACTTAAAATTAATCTAATTCTAAGATACATAGTTTGAAACACTTTGAATCAATCTTAACACATGGATTTGAAAAAAAACTTGACCTTGGTATGAAGTATTCACCCTAAGCACCTACCTAAAACTAATTGGGAAATTCAATCTCAAGTAATCAAAATAAGAATCATGAGTAAAGCATTCAAGCCCAAGTGATAAGTAAGGATTCAATGTAAACTAACCGTCTTTAGAGTTATATTTAAAAACCATGTTTTTACCTTATTTTAAGGCAAAAAATTGACTCAAAGCACACAAAAATAAACCACTTCCTAGATCTAGGAAAAGGTTATTTAAAGCACACAAAAATAAACCACTTCATAGATTTAGGAAAAGGTTGTTTAAATGAAGCAAGTAATTAGTCTAAATTACACAATCTAAATGTGAGAGGTAAACATCAAGCCAAAATTAAGTAAGACCTAGCTATAGGCCAATGAATTTTGAATATGAACTTCACAAGACAAATTCCAAACCTTGTTCAAAATACTTAGATATTTCAAATGGAGAACATCCTAGACCCACTTGGATAGCATAATGACATCATTTTTAGACCAAAGGTACACATGATTTCAAACTTGGTTTGAATCAAGGAAAGTTTTTTGGAATAACATGAGTAGTGTAACAACACTCCATCAACTAAATGATATGACAATGGTTTTGGATTCTAAAAGATAAGGCAAATTTTAGAGATGAAATAGGCAGTGTAGTGATGCCCTATTTAAACAAGTGACACACATTTTTGAGATAAAAATGTCTAAGCTATAAGTGTGACACAAATGGATATAATATCACCTCTTAGGCTAAAGTGGTGTAGAAATAATGTGATGTTGATGAATAATTTTGAATTTAAACAAAAAAAGCAAATTTTAGTCTTAAAACAAACATGTAAATCAAATGAAATATAAATAGCACTAATAACTCATCCTATCCATAAAATCTTACATAGTTCTGCATAAATTCTACCAAAGTTTCCATTGATATACCAATACTTGTGAAAAATTAAGTGTTAATCCAAAAATTAAATAACATGTATAGGTAAGGATTTTATGACCTCGTCTATATATTAAGCATTGGTACGTGGTATGAAATTATAGTGAGGAGCACTCTGCATTTTCTAAGAAATTCTATAGCAAGTGGGGTTGAATATAAAAATATATAAATTATGAACACACTGGATGGTCCCAAGTGTGGCTAACATAAAGGTGAAATCATATCAATTGGGTTCATACCTACTAAATTAATATGTATGGATCTATTAAATTAAATATCAACTCTAGCCATGTACTACTTAGTAGATTTTGATGTTTATCAAGACCTAATTTAGGTTTTCATTAAGATTGAAGAGGCTATCTTCTTCATCCCTTGACAATCCTAATATCACATGATTTGATTCATATACCCCACCATGGAGCAATATTGGTGCAATGCTAGTAGATGAAACCCCATGTCAATGTACCCTTACAAAACTTGTGAGGAATCAATGAACTCCCACCCACAATTCAAATGCAATAAAATAAATAAATTAAAATGGAAAGACTTTAGGGGTCAATATTTAGTCATCCAAGTCACTTAGAGCTTGAGGAGAGCATACATGACATTATTTCTAACATAACTTAAGAAACAAGGCAATAAACCATGTGTTTTTGGTCACCTGAGTTACCTAAAGGAAAAGGGGGGAAAGAATACACACTATAGTTTTTGTTTTCCAAAAATAAATAATTTAATCTAAGTAATTTGAAATTATCTAAAGAACAAACAAGTATCCAAAAACCCCATAAGATCTCTAACTAAAATGTAAGTTGTTTTTAATAACAACTCTAATGTGATTGAAATTTTTGGCCCCTTAACCTTGTTTTCACTTGTAAAAACTTTGAAATGCTAAAAAACAAATTTATTAAGTGATTTATAATCACCTAAACCAAATGTGGGTGAATTTTAACATTTGTTTTAAATTTTGATTTTATAAAAGAAAAAAATTATTAGAAATCACTTAAGATTCCTCTCTCTTGTCTGAATTCTCTACAAATAAGATTAGTGGATTAATTTGTGCTTAAGCTAAGGTGAAATCCTGAAATTTAGTTCAATAAAACACAAAAATTAGCTCTTTGAAATGATTTCATAGTTACACAGTAAACTGTGAATTGTGAAATTATTTTGGGATATAAAAACTTAGAAAACCAACATGCCACACAAATTTACAAAGATATATTTTATAGTTCCCGAATAATTTCTCCACTAGTCTTAATGATTTCACAACTCAACTCATTGATTTCAAAATTGTGGGAAAAAAATTGCATAAAACATAAAAAAATAGAGAGCTGTAATTTCATAACTTGATAATAATTTCATAGTTAGACTGACGATTTCATAACCCAAAAAAATAATTTCACAACCTAAAAATATGATTTTTCTACTCAATATCATGATTTTACAACTAGAAATATCAATTTTGTAAATGAAAAATATAATTTCACAAATTTTAAATAATTTTGAAATTAATAAAAGTAAAGGAAAAGATGTGTTTATTTAGGATGAATTCATAGTTTGCCTTGACAATTTCACAACTTTCTTTGTCAAATTCATAGTTTCACAAAGTTGAGTTCAAATAGAGGTGTTTTCATGATTCTCCAAGATGATTTCATAGTTTTGCTTGATGATTTATAGTTTTCCTTTTCAAATTCATAGTTTTGTAGGAATAAATTTTTAGTTATGTAGTCAAGAGCCAAACATAAAAAGTTTATAAAAAAATAATAAAATAAGGTTTAAGATGAATGATTTTTGGATCTAATGAGGCCCAAAGATGATCTCATTCTCAATGTAGGGTGTGTTTTCCCACCAGGCATGCCATTATGTGTGATAGGAATCCAAGAGGGGAGATAGTCAAGTGTTAGTATGATAAATTTCAATAAAAAAACATAAATAAATCTAACACCTCAAGCCTCGACACTCAAAGATCAAGAGAACAATGCAAGTAACTAACAATGGAAGATAAAATGAGTAGTCTATAACTTACTTAAGAGTAAGATTTTAATGTTGGCCATGGAAGAATGTACTCAATCATGTGTTCAAAGAGTCTTTGATAATGGTGATCCTTGAATAATTTCTCTTTATCACCTTGGCAATGTCTGGCTTAGATTTGGCAATATGTAGCAATATATGAATAATTTTGCATTATAACATTACAAGAAAGCTTTGTATCTCCAAAATTGAACATTATAACATTACACAAAAAGGATCTCATTATAAGGAACTTGGTAGTTCTATTTATAGGTTTTCCTTTTAAATCTTACCCAAATGTAGCTACGTTAGCTTTAGCTATGATTAGGATTAATTTAACCCTAGTTAGGTTAAGGAGGGGATAAACAATTAATATTTGGGATAGAGATCCCATTTATTAAGCATGACTCTCCAATTTTGAATTTAAGGCTTTAATTGAGATATTTTTGTTTCCTTAACTTTGAGGATGATGACATCATCATGACCTCAATTTTATTATAATTTCTTTTTTACAAAATTCATTTTCACGAATTGCACATGGAAATTTCACATAAGCATTTAATTGGATTTGCTTAGTTAATTCATTTTGCCTGGCATTTTTGCATTTTAAGAATTGTTTAAGTGCCTAATTTAATGGGTCCAAAGTCCAATATATTAATTTTCTAGGATGAAATTTGAGTATAGATGAATCTGTGAGAGGTTACTATTGTGTATAGTATAATACCTCAAATAGGGATACCTCAACATGATTCTGGGTACTAATATTTGATATGCAAATGAAATTGGGACATTATGTGATTCTTAGGCTTAATTTTCATTATTTGGTAGAAATAAATATAAATTCCTATTTAAACACAATTGTGTGTAAAATGGAGTGTCTACAAAACCAACAGAGTGCTTGAAGTTTTTCAAAGATAGCCATTCGAGCATATTTATACCATCATGCTAATAAGTGCAATAGGTCCCAATAATGGAACCAAAATGTTGGGGTTAATTTACCCTTAGTTTCACTTGACTAAGTATTATTCATGTACCTATTAGGAGGAAGAAACCAACAAGCTAGTGAACTAGTATATCACATGAGTAGTGACCTTGCATGTTCGTCTGAGGCATATAACCTCAATCAGTTCTCATCATGTAGACCATGTGGTGATTGATATACTAGAATCTATCTTAATTAGGCACTTGGGTTAGTACATGTAGTCATTATTACTAAAAATTTCACTTGGGTTAATAATTTGATTCATTGCCACAGTCCATGTATTCATGTATTATCGTAAAAGCATATTTAACACTAAACCATTTAACACAAGGATTAATATGAAAATTAGTGGTTTTTGGAAACACAACAACTAGGGTGGCGGGGCGGGGGGGGGGGGGGGGGCAGGGGTGGGGGTAAATTAGTGTCTTTAAAACAATATTTAAATTATACTTAAGCATACATGAGTCATTCATACAAATATGAACATCTAACAAAGCATATGCAACTATACAAGATCATGAAACACATTACATATGTGGGAAAACCTTAATTGGAAGAAAAACCATTGATTTATACAAATGGAATATAGTTATATAATATAAAAAACCAAACTTTAGTAAATAACCAACTTCACATGGGGAACCAACCCCAACTAGTCAAGCACCCACTCAATTAGACTTTAGCAAGCACCAACTTACAATGAGGCACCAACCCCCTAGTTGACTCAGCACTAACTTATCCAACTAAAACGTTTAATCATATTTATAACACCTTATTTCTCACACAACAAATTAATATCATCTTGTTTATATCTTCTCACTCTTTTATCCCTCTCAACTACCTTCTAGACTTCTTTGCTCAACTAGATCTCTTTAAGACAGATTAGGCTATATGAGCTTGATATTCATCTATAGTAACCATATTATATATTTATGATAGTTTTTATACACCAATATAATATTCTACAAGACCTCCTTCATCTCTTCAATACGTTATATCCTTTGCTTGCAATCTCAATCTCTCTAACAAACAAATTAGGCTTATTAGGCCTTATTCTTATACAATCCTCTAGCTCATACACCTTTTGGTCAACCATACACACTTGATCACTTGGATTAACCATAAATTAGGTCTCATATTAAATTTAATAAATAATTATAATAGGTCATCCTCAACTTAAAATACCAAAACCTCTTTTAGGCCTTGAGGAGACCTAATTCATTTAGGCCTTCATCTATACACATTACCCTTTCCTCTCCTTGAAACACTTTGAAAATAAATACATGGTATTAACACTTTATATATAAATCAAATATAATCCCAATAATCTCATATTCTATCCATGACACTTTCCATCTCCAACCACCAGTTGAATCACACCATTAGTAATATTTACATTAGGTCTTCATACACACAGAAAGGTCTATCTTGAATGATTGAAGATAAAATGATATTAATCCACACAACCATGAAAATAAATCATATAAAAATAACTTAAAATACCTTTAAAAATTCATAAAGTGAATTATACTTCATTAAAAATGGAAAAAGGACTCAAAAACACTCCTGCAACTTACTCACTCACAGTTGTCAATTTTCTTCAAAGACCAATCATGGTGACTCAAATATCCAACATTTGTATAGACATATTTAATGACCTATAATGAATTTATATGATCCTATGATATCACTATAAAATTATTATATATAAATATATTATGGTCAAATGTCAATATTAGTCTTGTAGATGAATCTCATAACCTTATATCTTACTGTCTCATCTAAACCAAATAGGTCAACTTGTGAGAAATTTTTTCACTATAATAATTAACTTCCAAAAATTATAAAATTTTTACTAAACAACATATTCATTCACTTTTTTTCATTACTATATCATGGTAACACATTCCTAATCTTCTTCTCATTACTACCTATGTTTTTCACTATTTACACCATTAGCCCTGTTAGCAACTGATTAAATTAGATGATCAATTTAGGAAAATTGAAGGATAGATACTATCCATAAAACTTAATTTAAATCAAAAATGAATCTAAATATTCATCCTCCATTCATTTTCATACTTTTATGAGGTCAACTATGATTGCTACAACAAATGTTTGAGAAACTAGCACTTTCCTATAATGTCTACTTGTGCACTTGAAAACTCAATCACATGTCAAGGTGCATGGGAGAGTTGAATACAACTTAAAATAAATAAAATAATAATACCAATAAACTTTTTTAACTTTTTATCAATATATTTAACATCGAGTCCTTATTAGGGTTCTAAGAGGGTTTAAACTTATTTTCATTATTAACAATTGCTCATAAACATAGCCCCTAAATCCAAAAATAAATGCTTGATATTTTAATATAGGAGCATTCCCCATCTACCATGAATAGATAAATTTCCCATGCAAAGTCTTTATGTGATAATAAACACAATAAAATCCTTCTCAGGTAAAGAACCCTTGTTTCTATGCACTCGATACCTTAAAGAACTTTTTATTTCCTTATCTTTTATAATTTGACCTAAAAATTCATGAATACACCTATGATAACATACCTTACCTTTGAAATTTATTATATGAGATAAATCACTTTTAAATATGATCATGACCCCTCATTAGGCAATACTCTCTCTCTTAACTCTCTTAGACCTTGACCTATAAACTAAATTAGGCCTTAAAATTAAACTTCATACCTCTTTCCATGCACTCTCCACCACTCTCACATACTCAAGAAACCTCATAAATGTTTAAAAACTATCATAAATCCTTCATATGTATTTAAAATAGATAATGATGCATCATTTAGTTAAGTAGGGTCTAGAAGAGGTCATGTTTCATACTTGATCTATAAATCCTACCCCTGTAGGCTCACCCTAATACTCTCATGAGTTCTCCAATGCCTCACATGCATCCTCAAGCAACATTATACATCCATTCATGATTTTTTGCACTCATATCACTAAGCCATCATGCTCCTTCATGCAATATACTAGGCATCCTATGAGCATACCTTCTCAAGACACTGCAAGGCTTAAGCACTTGACAAATTTGATAATAAGGACCTTTCATACTGACCTTTGCATCACTCATGTAGTCATAGGAACATATACCAACCATATATTATACTCTTATAATCAATGTAATACTTATCAATATTATCTCTCATAGCTACACTCTTTAATGACCTCATGAAGACCTTATAATTAACCTTTAACATCAATGACAACATAAATGCCAAACCTCAACAATAGGAACAATGTTCAATAATCTCCCCCTTTGTCATTGATGGAAAAACATACTACGAATTTATCTTTCTTATCTCCCCATTTTGTTCTTTCTCCTCATTTAACATAAATGACAAAGTGATATCTATAACTCAGATCACACTCTTTGCAACCAAAATACTCAACACAGTATTATGAGCTTATGAGACATAATACAAACATGATTCCCCCTATCTCCATGCATACCTTCTTGGAAAAACTCACCTATTCTTGGAGCTAATGAACCTGATTAACTCCTCCTAAGTACTTGCCTTATTCAATGATTAATAGGGGTAAGAATTACACCTAATTCCTATCTAGTTGTTCAAATGTTATATTTGGAATTGGTTTGGTCAAAATATCTACAATTTGATCATGTGTAGAAACATATTCAATTATTACACTTTTGTCACTTACCTTCTCTCTTAGAAAATAATACCTAATGGGAATGTGCTTAGTCCTTGAGTACATGATAGGGTTCTTTGAGACACTTATAGAACTTGTATTGTCATAATAGATACGGCTAGGACCATCATACTCCACCTTGTAGTATTTTAGGGTCTGTCTCATCCATAAGACTTGAGTTCAACATAAAGCCATTGAAATTTATTTATCCTCACAAGTGGATAATGATATTTGTCATTACTTCTTACTTATCCACGAAACTAGGCACCCACATATGAAGAAATCTCTACCATAGGTACTCTTCTTATCATCTAGACTTCTTACCCAGTCTACATCTATATAGGTTGTCAAATCAAACTCCTTTCTCCTTATATAACATAACCCATACTCTATAGTCCCCTTGAGATACCTAAGTATCCTTTTGACTATTTGAAGATGATTTTCCTTTAGATCTACTTGAAACTTTGCCATAATACCTACTACTTGCATGATATCAGGTCTAGAGATAGTAGTGTATAGAAAACATCCAATCATTAACCTATATGATGTCTAATTGAACTTGGGAGACTCATATTTATTGCTCAATTTACACCCTATGATCATAGGTGTACTACCTACCATGCAATATTCCATCTCAAACTTCTTCAACATCTTCCTTATGTACTTGGCTTGTGAAATGAATATACCTTTTTTAGATTGGGTAATTTTTAACCCAATAAAGAATGATAGTTCTCCCATCATGGACATCTCAAAATATTTCTTCATCACCTATGTAACTCCCTTGGTCATGTTCTCATTGTTTCCACCAAAGATGATTTCATCTACATAGACAAATACTATCACCTAATGGTCATCTTCTAACTTTATTTATAGATTACTATATGTAACTCATATTTTAAATCCTTGATGTAATAGATACCTATCCAACCTATCATACCAAGCTATAGTAACTTGCTTTAGATCATAAAGAACCTTTTTCAACCTAAAAACATAGTCCTTATCACCTGATAGTGAGAACACTTTAGTTTGATCTATATACACCTACTCTTCCAAATTCACATTCAAAAAGGTATTTTTGACATCCATATAGTATACCTTGAATGCTTTGAATCTTGCATATGTTATAAACAATATGATGACTTCCAATATTGCTACTGGTACAAAGGTATCCTCAAAGTCTATCCCTTTAACTTTTGAATATTCCTTGCATACCAATATAGCCTTGTTCCTAGTGACTTCTCCATCTTAATTCAATTTATGTATAAACACCCATTTTATCCCAATGGCATTCTAGTCTTTAGACATAGGAACTAGTTCCCAAGTCTCATTCTTATCTATTTGGTCTAACTCCTCATTCACAACACCTATCCAAAAAATTTCTTTGCTTGCTTATATAAGATTTAAGATTGAATACTAGATAATATAGTAAAATTATATTTATTTATATTACTTAATAGTATCCTCTTTGTTTGCATACCTATATTCTTATTGCCAATGATTTGTAATTTAGGATGATCTCTTTTAATCTATCTTGAGGGGAATTTTGAGTCATGTCTCTCCATAGCATCTTCTTCCTCCTAATCAACCTATATAGTTTCATCTTCATTATTGAAATCCATATTCTCTTAATATCCTTTGAATTTGAGTGTGATTTCCTTATCAATCATCACATTGGTGCTTTCCACTATCTTTTATAACCTCTTGTTATAACATCTATAGGGTGAGATCACTGATGAGTATCCTAAGAATATACCTTCATTAGATCTAGAATCAAAATTTCCTAAGTCTTCATTATCTAATTTGATGAAAGTTTTTCTTCTAAACACTCTAAAGTGTTCCAAATTAGTAGGTCTACCTTTCCACACTTCATAAGTAGACTTATTGCCATTAGTCAAAACATGTCCTCTATTCAAAATGTTGATGATAGTACTTACTACTTCTCTCCAATATCCATTAGATAATATAGACTCATTTAGGATAGTTGTGTCCATCTCTTGAACTATCATATTATTTATTTCCACTACCCCATTATGATGAGGTGTTGTAACTGTTGACAACTATCTCCTTATTCTGTGAAACCTAGACAAATACTCAAAATCATTGGACCAAAATTCTCCTCCTCTATTAGAACTTATAAAATTGATCTTTCCATTATTATATTTCTCAACAAGAGCCTTGAATGCCTTAAACTTATCAAAATATTTTGACTTTTAATTCAATAATGCTACCCAAGTCATTCTTGTGTAGTCATCTATGAGCATCATGATGTAGTTATCTCCTTGAATGCTTTGAATTATTGTAAACCCATAGAGATCAGTGTGTATTAACTCCAAGGGTCTTGTAGTAGATTAATACTTGGACTTGAACCTTATTCTAGTCTTCTTACAATGTTGGCATGCCTTGCAAAGTATGTTTGTAGGTTTGGTGATCTTAGGCATGTTCTTCACAGACATAGTTGTGCTTATCTTGAGTAGATTGTCAAAGTTTAGGTGACCTAACCTTCTATTTCATATCAATATTTCTCATAAAAAATATTTCCTTCTTGATCTCAGTCAAGACATATAGATTGTTATCGGTCCTCTTAGAATTGATAATTAGCCTTCCTAATTTGGCTTTCCTTATCTCACATCTTGTATCATAAAAGGTTAATGTGTGTCCTTGATTGCACATTTGACTTACACTAAGAAATTTATGTTTCAATCCTTACACATATAACCCATTTTGTTTCTTGTTCTTCCTATTGTCCAAACTCAAGATACCCTTGCCAATCATATTTTTAGTTGTGTTGTCTCCAAATCTCACTATTCCTGCAACACTCTTATTTAATGAGATGAACTTATTTCTATCTCCTATCATGTGGATTGAGATGAATGTGAAATTTAGTCTGATATATCATAGAATCTACTTTATTCTTCTATTCCTCCTTAGTAAATAGCCCATCTTGACTCTTGGTCTCAATATGCCCAATCATAACTTGAGTTGGCTTCCATACTAATGTGTAACCCTTCACATGCATTATAGGAGCTTCATATATATTTTTGAATCTTTAATCCCTTACAATTATATTAGAAAAAAATCTTGAAATGTGTCCTCGATTGTGACAATTGTAACAAACAACATTTATGTACTTACCTCTTGATTGATCACTCTTTTTCCCATGGTTCCAAGATAACTTATCCCTTATTGAATTATGATGCCTGATTGGTATTTTTATGTTGGTATTATTAACTTATTTGAACTTCTCACACTCTTTCTCAAGCTTTCTAATCTTCTCTATGAGTTTCTCATGCTCAACCTTCAAGGAATTTAGCTCTATTTATAACTAGTCATACTCAACTTATTTTGACCTAAACCTTGTGTTGACACATTCTAATTGATTCTTGAGATCCTTGATAGTCCTTTTTTGATGATTCAAATCATCAAGGGCACGTATGAGCTCAAATTCAAGGTCTAATTTAACTTCTCCTTCTTCACTCTCATTGTATACTTCTTCATCATACAGGTTGTCTTCCTTTTTATCACTAAACATCTTGTGCTTCTTAAGATCACTTTAAAGCTATTAGACTTGATTCAAAGGACTAGGATCTAATACCAATTTTTAGAAACATAATCACTGATAGGGGAGGATGTGAATTATTATCTTTAGAACAATATTTCTAGTCCACTTAAGCATACATGAGCCATTCATACAAATATGAACATAGAGCAAAGAACATGCAAACATAAAAGATCATGAAACACATTACATATGTGGAAAACTGTCAAGGGGAAGAAAACCTACTAATTTTTGCAAATGCACTACAGTCCTATAAGACAAAAATCAAACTTTAGTGAAGCACCAACTTAACATGGTACACCAACTTCACATGGAGAATTGTTTAAGTTTTCCACTTAATGGGTCCAAAGGCCAGTCTATCAATTTTATAGGTTTTAACTTAAGTAGAGATGAATACGTGAGAGGTTACTATTGTATATAGGATAATATCCCAAATAGGGATACCTCAACATGATTTTGGGTACTAATTTTTTATATGAATATGAAATTGGGACATTTAATAATTATTAGGATTAATTGGTATTATTTGGTAGAAATCAATCTAATGTCTAATTGGAACATAATTATGTATAAAATGGAGTGTTTATAGTACCAATAGAGCACTCAAAGTTTTTCAAAGATAGTCACTTGAGCATATTTATACCATCATGCTAACAAGTGCAATGGGTCCTAACAATGGAACAAAAATTTTGGGGTTATTTTACCCTTAGTTTCACTTAACTAAGTATTAGTTGTGCACCTAGTAGGAGGAAAAAACTCAAAATCTAGTGCAATAGTAGATCACATGAGTAGTGACCTTGCATGCTTATTTGAGGCACAAAACCTTGATTAGTTCTTATTAATTGTACCATGTGGTGGTTGATAGAATTGAATATATCTTACTTAGGTACTTGGGTTGGTACATTTAGTCATTATTACTACAAACATCACTTGATTTAACCATTTGATTCATTCCCACAATTCATGTACTCATTTATTATCATAAAAGCATATTTAACACTAAAACATTTAACAAAATGATTCAAAATAAAAGTAGTGGTTTTTGGAAACAAAATCAATAGGTGGTGAATCATTGTCTTCAAATTAATATTTCAATTCCACTTAGGCATACATGATCCATTCATACAAACATGATCATCTAGAAAATCATATATAGCCATACAAGATCATAAAACACATTACATATGTGGGAAACCCTCAAGGGGAAGAAAACCCACTAATTTTTTCAAATGGACTATAGTCTTATAATAAAATAAAATTAAACTTTATTGAATCTCCAACTTCACATGGATCACCAACCCCAACTAGTCAAACACCCGCCCAACTTGACTTTAGCAAGCACCAACTTGAAAGGAGGCACCAACCCCATAGATAAATCAACACCAAATCATCCACATAAAACATTTTATCATCTTCATAACTCATTATTTTTCACACAATATATTAATATCACCTTATTTATCTCTTCTCACTCTTCTATCCCTCTCAAATTGCCTTTTAGACTTCTCCACTAAACTAGGTCTCTTCAAGATAGATAATACCATATGACCTTGATATTCATATATAGTAACACTTTTATATCTTCATTATAGGTTATATATACCCATATTATGGTCTAAAATACCTCTTTCAGCTCTTAAATATGATATATCCTTCACTTGAATTCTCAATCTCTCTAACAAACAAATTATGCCTATTAGGCCTTATTCTTATACAATCCTCTATCTCATACACCTCTTGGTTGGCCACACAAAATTATTAACTTGGATTAACTTTATAATAGGTATTATAATAAATTTCATACATTTCATACATGAATAAATCATTATAATAGGTTATTCTAAACTTACAAGACCAAAACCTCATTTAAGCCTTAAGGAGACCTAATTCATATAGGCCTCCATCTGTACACATTACCCTTTCATCTCCTTGGAACACTTTAAAAATACACCCATGGTAGTAAAAATTCATATATCACTCAAATAAACACCTAATAATCACATCTTATATCCATGAAACTTTCCAACTCCAACCACCACTTGAATCACACCATTAGTACTATTTACATTAGGCCTTCATATACATATAAAGGTTTGTCTTGAACAACTAAAGATAAAATGTTATTTAAACACACATAAATGACAGTAAAAAATATAAATATAACATCCAAAACATCAAAAACTTAATCAAGTGCATTATACTTCATTACACAGGGTAAAAGGACTCAAAAACACTCTTGTAACTTTTTCACTTAGAACTGCTAGTTTTCCTTAAAGACCAGTCATGGTAACTCAGACCCCCATCAATTGTATATGTTGGAAGCATAATTTTTGAGAGTGGGGAGAAGTTGAATCATTGTCTTAAAAACATTCATTCAATTCCACTTAAGCATACATTAACTATTCATACAAACATGAACATCTAGCAAAACATATGTAACCATACAATATCATGAAACACATTACATATGTAGGAAACCCTCAAAGAGAATAAAACCCACTAATACATAAAAATGTAATATATTCCTATAATTAAAAATATAATAATTTATTAAATCAAAAAATTCACATGGAGCACCAACCCAAACTAGCTGAACACCAACCTAATTAGGCTTTAACAAGTACCAACTTGCATGGAAGAACCAACCCCATAAATAACTTAGCACAAATTCATCCACCTGAATGATTTAATCACATTCAAAACAACTTTTTTTTCATATAATAAATTATTATCACCTTATTTATATCTTCTCACTATTTTGTCTCTCTCAAACTGCCTTCTAGGCTTCTTTTCTCAACTAGGTCTCTTCAAGGCAGATTAGGTCATATGACCTTAATACTCAGATATGCTACACTTATTATATCTTCATGAAATTTTATATACACCCATATTATTATCTAAAATACCTCCTTCATCTCTTCAATATGTTATTTCCTTCTCTTGCATTCACACACCCTCTAACTAGCCAATTAGGCCTATTAAGCCTTGTTCTTATACAATCCTCTAGTTCACACACCTCTTGGTTGGAAACACCCACTTGCACACATGGATTACTTATAAAATAGGTATTATAATAAATTTAATACATGAATCAATAATTAAAATAGGATCATCACATCATAAAAAATCAAAACCTCTTTTAGACCTTAGGGACACCTAATCCAATTAGGCCTTTATTAGTGCACATTACCCTTTGAGCTCCTTGGATCAATTTAAAAATACATAAATGTTAGTAAAACTTCATATTACACCAAAATTTACCCCTAATAATCACATATTATTTCCATGACACTTTTTTATCTCCAACCACCACTTTAAGCACACTAATAGTACTATTTACATTAGGAATTGACACATAGAAAGTTCTATCTTGAACAAATAAAGACAACACAATATTTATCCACACATACATGATAATAAATCATATAAATATAACCTCAAATACATATATAAATTTATCGTGTGCATTATACTTCATCACATAAGGCATAGAGCCTCAAAAACACTCATGCAACTTGCTCTCAAAACTACTAATTTTCCTTAAAAACTAGTCATGGTGACTCAAACCTCCAACACACACACACACACACACACACACACACACACACACACACACACACACACACACACAAATTCAATTACTTATGATGAATTTATATGATCATATTAGATTATTATACCATTATAATATAGAAATATAATATGGTCAAATGGAAATATTTTTCTTGTAGACCAATCTCATAACCTCATATCTCATTATCTCATCTAAACCAGACAGGTTAACTTGTGATCAATTTTTTCAATAGAATCACTAACCTCCAAAACTTATACTAAACATGAAAATATTAATTCAATCATGTTCATCACTATATCATGGTAACACATTCTTAATCTTCTTCTAACTACTACCTAGGTTTTTCACTATTTCTTCCATTAAGCCTTTTAGTGACTGGCTAACTTGAATGACCAATTTATCACACTTGAGGGATTTAAATTTTTTGAAAACCTTCATGGACATGAAAATTTATTCTCATTATTCATCCTTAATTCATTTTCATACTTTGACTAGGTTAACTCTAACTACTATATCAAAACTTTGAGAAATTAACACTTTCATGTAGGGTTTACTCACACACCTGAGAACTCAAACACACCTAGAGGTGCCTGGGTGAGTTTATTACAACCTCTAATAGCTTAAATAAATATAAAAATCCATTATTATCACTTTTTATCAACATATTTAACATTAGGTCTTATTAGGGTTCTAAGAGGGTTTTAACACACTTCCATTAGTAACAATTATTCATAGAGCATAGCCCGTTAATCCAAAAACTAATGCTTATAATTTTGAGCTAGGATCCTTACACATATGCCATGAATAGATTAGGTTCTCATGCATAGTTTTTATGAGATAATTATCACAATAAATACCTTCTTGATTAGAGAACCCTTCATTTTGTGCACTCAAGAGAACTTAAAACACATTTTCATGCCTTATCCTTCAAATTTTAACCTAAAAATTCATGAAAATGCTTAAAAAAAATTGAATCACGTTTCTCAATGCTTCCTTACTCACAATTTCCTTGAAAATTGATATTGATACCCCATTAGGCCACACTTTCTTTGATCACTTACACCTTGACCTAAAAATGACATTAGGCCTTAAAAATAACCTTTGTGCCTCTTTCCATGCATTATCCACCAATATCACATAAAAAAACAAACTAATACATTATTAAACATTGTCATACATACTTCATATGACTTGACAATAGATCATGATGCCTCATTAGGCCAGAGAGGGTTTAGGAGTAGTCTAGCTATAGACTTGGTCTAAAGGTCTTACCCTTGTAGACTTACCTTGAGATTCTCATGAGTGCTCTAATGCCTAATATACAAGCTCAAGAAAACTCATACATATAATCATTCTTGTGTGTAGTTATTTCACCAAGCCATCATTCTCCTTCATGCATAATACTAGGCATCCTATGCACATACCTCCTCAAGATATTACAAGGCTCAAGCACTTGAAAACTTTGACAACAAGGACCTTGCATGTTGACCTTTACATTATTCATGTAGTCATAAGAACACATAACAACCATCTCTCACACTCTCATAATCACTTCAATACTAATAAATATACTATATCATAGCTACACTATTTAATGATCTCATGAAGTCCTTGTCAAGAAACTTTGACATCAATGACAACATCAATGTTAAACTTCAACAATAGGAACAATGCTCAATAATCTTCCCCTTTGAAATTCATGAAAAAACACACTAATAACTGATAATTCTTATCTCCCCATTCTATTATTTCTCCCCCTTTGACATAAATTATAAAGTGATGTATGTAACTCCTTGGATCACACTCTTTTCAACCAAAATACTCAACACATAGGACTATGAGTTTATGAGACATAATAAAAACATGATCCCCTATCTCTATACATACCTTCTTGGAACAACTCACCTATTCTTGGATCTAATGATCTTGATTATCTCACCTTAAGTAATTGGATTCTTTAATGATTTCTAGGGGTAAGAATTACACCTAATTCCTATCTTAGGTGTTCAAATGTTACCTTTAGAAGTGGTTTGGTCAAAATTTATGCAATATAACATTGTGTAGAAACATATTCATGTCTAACACTTTGCTCACTTACATACTCTCTTATAAAAAATACCTAGTGTAAATGTGCTTAGTTCTTGAGTGCATGATAGGGTTTTTTGAGACACTTATAACACTTGTATTGTCATAATACATAGGGCTAATACCATCATACTCCACCTTGTAGTATTTTAGGGTCTATATAATCTATAAGACCTGAGTACAACATGAATTTTTTGTAATATACTTAGCCTCACAAGTAGATAATACCACCAATGGTTTCTTCTTGCTTATCCATGAAACTAGGCACTCACATAATAAGAAGGTTCCTCAACTAGTACTTTTTCTATCATCCAGACTTCATGCCTAGTCGACATCTATATATGCTATCAAATTGAAATACTTTTTCCTTAGATACCATAACTCATATTATATAGTCCCTTTTGGATATATGAGTATCCTTTTAACTACTTCTAGATGATTTTCTTTTGGATCTTCTTGAAACTATCCCACAAGACCTACTACTTACATGATGTCAGGCCTAGAAGTATTAGTGTATAGAAAACTTGTAATCATTGACCTATATAACATCTTATTGGCCTTTATAGAATCATCTTCCTTGCTCAACTTATACCATGTGAACATAGGTGAAATAAATTCCTTGCAATACTCCCTCTCAATTTTCTTCAACATCTCCCTTATGTACATGGCTTATGAAATAAATATACCTTTTTTAGATTGAGTGACTTAAAACCTAAGAAAGAATGATAGTTCTCCTAGAGTGGACATATCAAACTCTTTATTCATAACCTCTACAAAGCCCTTGTTCATTTTCTCATTATTTCCACCAAATATGATGTTATCCACATAGATAACTACTATCAACTAATGGTCATCTTCTGACTTTATGTATAAATTACTATCTACCACTCCTTTTTTGAATCCTTGATCTATTAGATACCTATCCAACCTAGAATACCAAGATCTAGGAGCTTGATTTAGACCATAAAGAGCCTTTTTCAATATAAACACATAGTCCTTATCACCTGATAGTTATAACCCCTTAAGTTGCTCTATATACACCTCCTTTTCCAAATTTTCATTCAAGAAGGGAGATTTTAAATCCATCTAGTATACCTTGAACCCTTTAAATCTTGTATATGCTAGAAACAATCTGATGGCCTCTAATATTGATAATTATGCAAAGGTATCCTCAAAGTCTACCTATTTAACTTGTGCATATCCCTTACATACCAATCTATACTTGTCCCTAATGAATTCTCCATATTCATCCAACTTGTTTCTAAACACCCATTTTATGCCGATGACATTATTATCTTTAGACCTAGGAACTTGTTCTCAAGTCTCATTCCGATCTATTTAGTTTAACTCCTCATTCAAAGCACCTATCCAAAATTTATCTTTTTTTAATTATATAATATTCTTAGGTTCAATATTAGATAATAGAGAAACATTATCTTGATTTAGATAACTTACCAATATTATCCTTGTTTGCATAACTACATTCTTATTTACCAATGATTTGAGATTTAGGATGATCTCTTTGAGTTTGTTTTAAGGGACCTTTTGAGTCATATCTCTCTTAAAATTCCTATTCCTCTTCAAACTCTATAGTTTCCTCTTCATTCTTGAGTCCTAGATTCTCTAAAATATCTTCTGAATATGAGTGTGATTTCCTTGTCTTATCAATCTTCACATTAGTGTTTTCCACTATATTTTGTAACCTCTTGTTGTAACATCTATAGTTTAAGATCATTGATGAGTATCCTAATAATATGCCTTCATCAAATTTGGAATCAAACTTTATTAAGTTTTCATCATGTCTTTTGGTGAAACATTTTCTTTTAAACACTCTTAAGTATTCCACATTGATAGGTTTGCCCTTATATAGTTCATAAGGATTCTTGTTTCCATCAGTCCTTATTTGTCCTCTATTAAAAATGTATACTATAGTGATTACTTACTCTATTAAATATCCATTAGATAATATAGACTCATTTAGCATAGTTCTATCCATATATTGAGTTATCCTATTCTTTATTTCTACTACCCCATTCTAATGAGGTGTCCTAACTACTGAGAATTGTCTCCTTATTCCATGAATCTCATATAAGTCATCAAACTCACTAGACAAAAACTCTCATCCTATATCATATCTTGGGGACTTGATCTTGTCATTATTTTCATTCATAATAAGAGCCATGAATGCCTTGAACTTGTCAAGATATTCTAACTTTTCTTTTAGTAATTTAACCCAACTCATTATTGTGTAGTCATCTATGAGTAAAATGAAGTAGTTATCTCCTTGAATTATTATATGCCCATAGATATTAGTGTGTATTAACTCCAAGGGTATTGTAGTATATTAATCCTTATACTTGAACCTTCTTCTAGTCATCTTACCATGTTGACATGCCTTGCAAAGATTGTTTTTAGGTTTGGTGATCTTAGGCATGTTCTTCATAGAGTTCTTATTTATTATCTTGACCATATTTTAAAATTTTAGGTGACCTAACCTTGTATTATATAGCCAATTTTCATCCATATTGCTCATAAAGCATCTCTCCTTGATCTCATTCAAGACATATATACTATTCTTAGTCCTCAAAGCATTGGTAATTAACATTCATGATTTAGATCTCCTTATCTCACACCCTCTATCATGAAAGGTCAGTGTTTTTCCTTGATTGAATATTTGAATTAAACTATGTAGGTTATGTTTTGAACCTTCCACATATAACACATTTTGTGTCTTGGTCTTCCCATTGTCCAAACTCAAGACACCCTTATCAATTATAATGGTAGTTATGTTGTCTCTAGACCTCACTATTCATATAGAATTCTTATTTAATGAGATGAACTTATTTTTATCTCCTATCATGTGGATTGACCAACCAATATATATTCCATTTCTTGCCTTCATCTTGAATTTGAAAGGAAGTATGAGGTAGCATATAATCCTCTTTAGTCTTTTATTCCTCCTTAGCAAATAGTCCATTTAGACTCTTGAGATCAATATGATCAGTGTTAACTTGATTTGGAATATGTAAAAAGGTTTGACATTTCTAATTAAATCTAGGAGATTCATATGTCTTTTTTAATATTGAGTTCCTTCTAACTCTATTAGAAAAAAATCTTGCAATGTGTCCCATATTATGACAGATGTAAGAAATAACATTTCTATACTTACCTCTTTACTTATGACTCCTTTTCCCATGGTCCCATGATAAATTATCCTTTATTTCATTGGGTTACATGATTGGTATTTTTTTTTGGTAAAAATTACTTGTTCTAACTTCTCACGTTCTTTATCAAACTTGTTCATCTTATCTATGAGCTACTCATGCTCAAGCATTAAGGAATCTAGCTCTATCTTCAACTAGTCATACTTAGCTTCCTTTGATCTAAAACTTGGATTGAAACATTCTAACTGATCCCTAATATATTTTATAGTATTATTTTGATGCTTCAAATCATCAACGTCACTTATGATCTTAGCTTCAATGTTTACTTCAATGTCTCCTTCTTCACTATTATAGTAGACTTCATCATACATGTTGTATTCTTCCTTTTGATCACTATACATATTTTTCTTCTTTTGATCAACTTAAATATGTTAGACTTCCTTTAAATAAAAAATATCAGATACCAATTTTTGGAAGCACAATCCTTGAGGGGGGATGGATAAGCATCTTCAAAACATTCATTCAATTCAACCTAAGAAAAGCATATGTGACCATAAAAGTTCATGAAACACATTACATATGCAGGAAAACCTCACACTGAATAAAATATATTGATCCCTAAAAATGGAATATAGTAATATAATTCAAAATATAATAATTTAGTGAATCACCAACTTCACATTAAGTACCAATCCCAACTAGTTAAGCATCAACCCAATTAGGCTTTATTAAGAACTAACTTTCAAGGAGGCACCAACCCCATAGATGACTCATTAGAAATTCAACCACCTGAATGGTTTTATCACCTTCAAAACACCTTATTTATCATATAATATATGATTATCACCTTATTTATTTCTTCTCACTATTTTATCTCTCTCAAATTTCCTTCTAGGCTTCTTCGCTCAACTAGGTCTCTTCAAGATAGAATATGTCATATGACCTTGATATTTATCTACATTACCCATATTATATCTTCATGATAGTTTATATACACCCATATTATGTTATAAAATATCTCCTTTAGCTCTTGAATATGTTATTCCCTTCACTTTAATCCACACACCCTTTAACTATCTAATTAGGGTTTGTTCTTATACAATCCTCTAGCTCACACACCTCTTGGTCAAAAACACCCACTTGAACACATGGTTTACTCATAAAATATGTCTTATTATAAATTTAATACATTAAAAAATCATTAAAATAGGTTTATCATAGCATAAAATACCAAAACCTCTTTTAGACCTTAAGGAGACCTAATCCAATTAGGCCTTCATTAGTGCACATTACCCTTTGATCTCATTAGAACACTTTAAAAATCCATACATGTTAGTAAAAATTAATATGACACTCAAATATACCCCTAATAATCTCATATTATTTCCATGATACTTTTGAGATCCAACCACCACTTGAAGCACACCATTAGTAATATTTACATTAGGACTTCATACACACACAAAAGTCCATCTTGAACAACTGAAGATAACACAATATTTACCCAAACAAACATGAAAATAAATAATATAAAAAAAACCTAAAATACCTTAATAAATTCATCAAGTTCATTATACTTCATAACACAAGGCATAGAGCCTCAAAAACACTCCTATAACTTGCTCACTCAGAATTGCTAGTTTTTCTTAAAGACCAATCATGGTGACTCAAACCTCAAACACTTGTATGGACATATTAAATTACTTATGATGAATGAATATGATCCTATTATATCATTATACATTATTATATAGAAATATAATATGTTCAAATGGAAATATTAGTCTTGTAGACCAATCTCATAACCTTATATCTCATTATCTCATTTGAACCAAATAGATCAACTAGTGAGAAATTTTTTCACTATTATCACTAAACTCCAAAACTTATAAAAAACATTAAAATTTATTAAAGGTACTTAAAAACATATTTACTCACAAATTCATAATCTTCTTCTCAATACTACCTAGGTTTTTCACTACTTCCACTATTAGGCCTGTTAGCAACTAGCTAACATGAATGATTAGTTTATCAAAATTTATGGATTGAAAATTTTCAAATACCTTAATGGACATGAAAAATTAGTCTCAAGCTTCATCTTCCATTCATTTGCATACTTTGACTACTATAGTAAAACTCTAAGAAATTAGCACTTTCCCATAGAGTCTACTCACACACCTAATAACTCAAACACACTTAGAGATGCCTAGGTGAGTTTAATACAACCTAAAATATATTATCTAAGAATACCAATCCATTCTAGATAATTTTGATCAACATATTCAACATTGGGTCCTTATTAGGGTTCTAAGAGGGTTTAACTATTAACTATTATTCATAGAGCATAGCCCCTAAATACAAAAAATAATTCTTGTAATTTTGATATAGGACCCTTCAACATATACCATGAATATATTAGGTTCCCATTCAGAGGTTTGATGATCTAATGAGCACAAGAAAAACCTTCTTAGGTAGAAAGCCCTTCATTATGTGCACTTGAGATACCTTAAAACACATTTTCATGCCTTATCCTTCAAATTTTGACCTTAAAATTCATGAACATGCTTAAAAAAAAATTAATCGCCTTTCAAAATTATTCCCTACTCATACTTTCCTTCAAAATGGATCCTAATACCCCATTAGGCCACATGCTTTCTCTTTGTTCACTTAGACCTTGACTTGTAAACCATATTAGGCCTTAAAATGACCTTCATACCTCTTTTCATGGATTATCCACCACTCTCACATACTAAAAAAAATTATACATGATTAAACATTTTATTACATACTGCATAAGCCTTTACAATAGATCATGGTGCCTCATTAGGCTAAGCAGGGTATAGGAGTGGTCTAGGTGTAGACTTGGTCTAAAGTTCTTATCCCTATAGGATTATCTTAAGACTATCATTAAAGATACAATACCTCATATACATGCTCAAGAAACCTCATAAAACTACTCATGCCTATGTGTAGTGATTTAACCAAGCCATCATTCTCTTTCATGCACAAACTAAGCATCCTATGAACATACCTCCTCAAAATATTATAAGGCTTAAGCACTTGACAACTTTGACAAGGACCTTCCATGATAAACTTTAAATCACTCATGAAATAATAAGAACATATATAAACCATATATCACACTCTCATAATCACTGCAATATTGATCAGTATACTCTCTCAAGGCTACACTCTTTAATGACCTCATAAAGACCTTCTCAAGAACCTTTGACATCAGTGACAACATCAATGCCAAACCTCAACAACAGGAATAATGATCAATAGTATATACATATTTAATGAATTATGATCCATGTAGATGATACTATG
Source organism: Torreya grandis (assembly GCA_037957365.1). Taxonomy (NCBI): domain Eukaryota; kingdom Viridiplantae; phylum Streptophyta; class Pinopsida; order Cupressales; family Taxaceae; genus Torreya; species Torreya grandis. Next base: position 3,566,486 of record JARHVA010000891.1, on the reverse strand, counting down.
AGATCATTATAACATTCTCAAATATAAATATAATATGGTCAAATGGAAATATTGGTCTTGCAGACCAATCTTATAACCTTGTGTTTCACTGTCTCATCTAAACTAGACAAGTCAACTTGTGAGAAACTTTTTCACTATAATCATTGACCTCCAAAACTTTAAAAAAATATGAACATATATCAAAAGTCCTAAAAACATATTCATGCACTTGGTTTCATCACTATATCATGGTAACACATTCATAATCTTCTTCTCACTCCTACCCTAGTTTTTCACTATTTACACCCTTAGGATTGTTAGTGATTGTTTAACTTAGATGAATAATTTATCACACTTAAAGGTATATTATATACATAAACATTCATTAAACTATAACATGAGTCTCAAAATTTGTCCTCCATTCGTTTTCATACTTTTACTAGTTCAAATTTGACTGTTATAGTAAATTTTTTAGAAACTAGCACTTTTTTTCAGGGTCTACTCACACACCTAACAAATCAATCACACCTAGAGGTCCCTGGGAGAGTTAACAAAAACTTCTAATATCTTACCTAAGAATACCAATCCATTATTGGCACTTTTGATCAATATCTTCAACATTTAGTAATTATTAGGGTTCTAAGAGGGTTTAAACCTATTTTCATTCTTAAAAATCATTCATAAAGCATAGCCCCTCAATCCAGAAACTAATGCTTATAATTTTTATATAGGATACTTCCCCATCTACCATGAATATATCAGGTTCCCATTCAAAGTTTTGATGATTTAAAAAACATAATAATATCCTTATCAAGTTGAGAACCCTTTTATCTGTGTACTCGAGAGACCTCACAACACTTTTTCTTTCCTTAGATTTCAAAATTTGACCTAAAAAATAATGAATACACCTATAACAACATACCTCACTTCAAAAAATTCCTATATGAGTTTAGTCACCTTGAAATCTGATCATGACCCCTCATTATACCACACTCTGTCTTTTTGCTCTCATAAACCTTAACCTATAAAACACATTAGGCCTTAAAACTAACATTCACGCCACTTTCCATGCACTCTACACCACTCTCAAATACTCAAAAAACATAATACATGTTTAAACACTATCATACATCCTTCATATGTCTTGAAAACATACCATGATACTTAATTTGGCTGAGTAGAGTCTAGAAGTGGTCTACTTGCATACTTGATCTATAGATCCTACCCCTCTAGGCTCACCCTAAAACTCTCATGAGTGATCCAATGCCTCACATGCATTATAAATAAAAATTATACATCCATTCATGCCTATTTTCACTCATCTTACCAAGCCATCATGCTCCTTCATGCACAAAACTAGGCATCCTATGTACATACCTTCTCAAGACATTACAAGGCTCAAATAATTGATAATTTTGACAATAAGGACCTTCTATGCCAACCTTCACATCACTCATGTAGTCATAATAATATATACGAGTCATATCTTACACTCTTAGAATTACTACAATATTGATCAATATTATCTCCCATAGCTACACTCTTTAATTACCTCTTGAAGACCTTCTCAATAACATTTGACATTAATGATAACATCAATTCCAAACCTCACCAATAGGAACAATGCTCAATAGTGGTTTTATTAATCTCAATTTATATTATTACAAATATATTTCATTCAATAATTAATCTCTTTAGATCTCTATCTTGATAGAAACTTGACATCAACAACTAGTACATAAGCGAAGCTATGGGGTAGATATACATAAATTAACCCCTCTCAGGTTACATCATTAATATATTATAGATGAAAATCCAATGAATATTTTAGATAAAGAAGTCATGGAAAGACACTATAATTAAGTCAATTTTGACACAGGCCCAACAAACACTATATGTTCTTTCTATGTTAAAAATTCACTTTCATGCTCCTCTTCTCTCATGGATTGATGCTAGATTCATAGTTGACTAATATTCAATGCTTATAAAAACTGATTTTTAACCATCTCCACTTTATGTAACCTTGTCCTAGTTTTGTACTTTTATGAGTCCTACATCTTATGTTCCTTATTCTTTTTTTTTTCTCTTCCACAACTCAATCTTTGACACCAATGTCTTCCATGTTATTCTTCACTATTTATCTCTTTTCCATTTTTATCTTCCATAATATTCTCTCTCATGTGAAGGTCTTCCACACTTTTCTCACACCCTTTCATCTCCATTCCATTTCTCCAAAATACATAGAATATATTACGAAAAAGTTTGGGGTCCAATAGATTATGGTGACCTAGAGTCTTTTATATACTTTAGACTATGGTTTCTACCAACGTCATCTCTAGGTTATTAATATGATGACATGTGGCCATATCTCACTTATTCACTCACTCAAAAATTATTTTACAAGGAACTCTACTGACATAATCTCTAGTTTATCATTATGATGACATGTAGATGGCTCTCACTGCTTCACTCACCCAAAAATGATTGTATAAAGAACTCTATTGATGTCATCTCCTAGTTATTAGGATGATGACACATGGATGATTCTCACTACTCTACACTCCCATAAATGACTATATAAGTAACTTTGATGATGTTATCTTTAGTCTAATACTATCATCACTATGGGCTCCTAAGCTTTCAATATGGTTCTAAGTGTTGCAATCCTAGGACCCTAGGGGTATAGATATTTTATACTATTAGCTCAATCATAAGCTACTATGTTTCTAAGATGGTTTGAAGTGTTTTGATCCTGGGACCTTGATAAAATAGATATTTTTATTTCTTGATGAGTTTCTACTGGGTTGGATCACTAGGATCATGCCACATGGCATGATCTTGAGACACAGGGATTTAAAAGGACTTAGTCATTTTTTTGAAAAATATTTGACTATCAAACTATTTATGTTAATAGAATATTAACACATATGGAATATATTTAGATAAAAAAAACTTTTTAATATATTTATGAACAAAATAGGTTAAAGATGAATTTGGGAAATAATAAATAGGTTAGTCGATGAAATACAAATAAAGTGATTAGAAAATAGGAAATTTGAAAAAAGTAAAGTCTAAAAACTCAAATAAAGCTAGGTTTTAATGTAAACTTGATTAAAGAAGCAAAAATATGAGTGAAATAAATCATTTTAGCATCTTAATGGACATTTAAATTAATAACATGATGATTTAAATCATAATTTAAACAAACTATGGGTGAGTAAATATCATGATATAATAAAAAATCTTAACTATGAAGCAAAAGATCAAATCACTAAGAAAACTTCAAAAGGTCAGTTCCTATTACTTGAACTCTTGACAAGGGTAATCTAGTCACTATGAGTGAATAACCAATTGAAGCTTATGTCAAAGTTATAAACAATTCTAGATCATAATTTAGAGACTATAAATGGATCCACATCTCTAAAATTTAAGTGGCATTCATAAATGAAGTCATACAAGTATACAAGAACATGGAAATAAAATAGATATGTTAAAGGAAGAGGATCCTCATGTGAAATATCAAGTAATGGGACATTTTGGACCCAAAAAATAATGACTTTCATAGGGAAAATGTTGTTCAGTATTCAAATCCTAGACTGTAAATCATTGAAATCAATTAACATAAAACTACAAACCAATATTTTAGACAAACCCAAAAAAATAAAATCACTAGTCTACCTTAATATGTGACATACTTGGCTTCATATTAGTATAAGACCATTAGTGTCTACTAAAGTGATTTATTCTTATTTTTTTAATAGCTCTTATATTCACATAAATAAATTTAAACCTATCTGAAATAATTATAATTTTTGAGAGGGACAATATTGGATGTTTGGCTTGGGGGAAGAGAATGGAAATACTTTATTGCCAACTAGGCATCTATCACCATGTTTAAACCTAATTTGGATATGGATAATACTTGGGTATATATGGTTTATAACATATAAATGATAGGGCACAAGGATGAATATTAGATCTGTAGTAGGCTAATTAATTTTTGAAACTTAGATGTAACATATGCCAAATGTAATAAACTAAGATAAGTTATACATGAAAATTACCACTATGTTATATATAGAAATGACATAGAATATGGTACTTAGTTGGATCTAATGATAATGCATATCTAGATCTAGAATAGTTAGAAAGTAGGTGGGAAGTAGATTATGGAATAGTTGTTAGATTTTTGATCTGGTGCCTCTAGTTCTTTTGATAGTTACATCATCTTGAAATGATTGTGTCTATGCTACTATCTAGGTTTGCCCTAGTGTCCTATATGGAATATCAACTAAAATAGAAAGTAACCACCATAATGATTCTAGGTTTGTCCTCACCTTCACTTTGGTGTATTTAGATCTAGTTCACAAACTGTCATTCCTAGTGAAATGGTAAAAATCTAACTTTTCATCTTTAGTGTGACCTTGGGGGAAATGGGTTAGTAGGCACATGCAGTTAAGATAACCCAAAATGACATCATTGTTAAATGGAACTAACTACATATCCAATAATCTAGAATATGGCCGTAAACACATGTATATCTCCCATACGTGTTGACTTATGTGTGAATCATGTAATGTGTAAAGTAAGTGTAATAGTGACCTAGCTTTTAACTTGGAAAATATGACCTTATGACTACTACATTAGTACTGCAGACCTATATATGTGTTATACTATAAAATAAGGAATATTTTATCAATTGAGTGCTTTATAAAGTGATTTTTGATAAGTGCCTTTCTCTCTTTTGTATTTTTTAGGTGATAAATGAATAAGGGTTAATATTGCATTTATACCAATCCTATCAAAAGATAACTCACATTAAATCACTCAGGCCAACCATTCTAATGTCTTTCATTTTAAAATTGGATGAATTTAGCACAAATGATCAAATTTATAACATGAACCTTTCTCTCATGTTATTTATTCCATAACAAGACCAAATTTGAAACATGAAATGCCTTCACTTGTGATTTTTGATCAAAATGCCTTTTCTTAGAAGCCTAAGATTTACTAAAACTTTGTAAATATTTATCACATTTGTCTTATAATTAGATCAGGTCCAAAAATTTGGACAAACTTCCCTAATCTACTTCTATATATTATTTTATGAACTAATAAGTGGGATTCTTGAACTATATTGGGAAAATTGGATCCATTTCATAGACAAGCAAGAAAGGGGAGTTGTTCAAGATTTATTTATATCTTATTTTATTAGCCCATAGAGAATATTTGACAAGAACATGTCAATTGTGTTTATTTTGATCAATTACTTTCTTTATAGAATTTAACAAATTCTTATTCATAGATTCTTCTTGAGGATAATAGTTTAAGGAAAACTTCATTGTGATTCCATTATGAAATTCCCACTCAGGCAATTCAATTAATTAAAAGGCTAGTCCATTATCACAAATAATTGCCAAAGGAGTCCCAAATCATATTGAAAAGTCTTTGTATTCACCTAAATATGATCACCTTAATTATTATAATTAATCACACTAATTTATCCCCTTTATCCTAATCTTTATCATATATCTAATATCCTCCCTCAGCATTTCCTCATTTACTAACCCTATTTTTCCCCACTTTTTAATTAATTCTCCTAGATCCCCATTATCTTATCCTAACCCCATTTATCCATTATTTAGGAATTTTAAATTCCCATGACACACCTATCCACCTACTAAGCCTATTCCTAGGCTTTCCTACACCCCTAGTCCTTAATCACACACCTAATTCCCATCTAATTCCATACCTAATCTTAATTAGTCCCTAAGAGAATTATATAATCCTCTAATTCTAGAATCCTCTCTAACTTAACATTCCCCCTCTAGAAGCCTCTATCTAGAGGTTTCCAAGAAATTTTTAACTCATTAGAAATTCCTCAACCTATGATACCAATGGCCCAAGATTGAATATGAGACATTAATTTTCCCTACCTTAGATTATATAAGGAAATCCACTCCTCCATGGAAACTAACTAGCAATCACAAGCACCCATTAATTCTAAGAAAGTCATACAATCTCCATGGTAAATCCATGAGTCCATAATCACTAATCAAGCAATCATAATGTCAAAATTATGAGTCCATTGCAATCTAAAACCAACAATCCTCTTGAATATCTTAAAGGGAGGCTAGTTGAAGTAAGGAATTGGTAAGATCTTCTTCACCTATTATAATTTGCTTCCATAATCTCTCCTATTAAGTAGTTTGATATTTTAGGTTTAAATTTCATATTTAGGTAGTTTAATCCATTTACTCAAAATTCCTACAACATTTTGGTGACCATAGTGTGATTACTCTCCCAATTTAACCATTTTAATTGTTAGTGGTGTTTTTGATAGCTTATAGGGTTGATTAAGTCAATAACAAGTACTAGATTTTGAATAAATGTTCATTCACAGGTGAACTAAAACATTGCCCTACAAGTTACAAAACTGTAGTCATGATTTTGTCCCTGGGAACTACAATTTTGCATTAACCATCCAACTTAACCACTAATAGTTTCCTTTGAAACTTGCATGATTTTTACCCTTTTCTAATACCATGACTCCATGAATCATAGTATTACCTTGGTAGTGGTGATACTTTCTTTCTAATCATGATTTTGTAAGGTCTTTATTTTAGCATGAAATAATCAATTTTTTGCATATTTTATCTTAACATTAGTGGGTTTATAGTGTTTATCCTATCTTGAAATAGTAGATTTTTCATCCTCTATGTTAAAAAATTAGAATCGGTTGAAAACATAGTGGGAAATTATTAAGCTATAATATCTCCACTCCAAAGTCATGGTATTGACCTATGAGTCACAATATTTCCATTGATAGTCATGACACTATGATTTCTCCCATATTTTCTAACAATTATCCATTGATATCTAACCTATAGGGTCAATTTTCTCATTTTCTATTTTTCAAGAAAATTAGGGATCATACAAACCCTTTTGGAATTTTATTTAACTATTTTAAATGGTTTGAAAATATATTTTCCAAACACATTTTTATAAGGGGTTTTATCCATGTACCCTAATGTGTGATTATTGATAGGGAAAACATTAAGAAAAGGTCATCTATAAATATACTCTAATATCTTTAACCATGTTTTATCTCCTACAATATCACTAATCTCATATCTATAGTTCTACCTTGAAACTCATGCTATTGTACCAATAATAGCAATATTATAGGTTGGTAATTTTTGGGATTATTTTTTGACTAGTCACTATCTGTAGATGATAAGTATAAGATTTAAGACAAATATAATTAGAAATGCCTTTCTATTTTGTAAATGGTGTATGATTTATCCATTTTTTGATAAAAAAATGTTATCTTGGTAAAAATCTTGATACATCATCATACAACTACTTTTTCATAGTTATCTACAAACATTTCTTAGGCATTTACATTTTTAAACATATAGGTTAATCTATCATAATCATCTAAGCACCTGAATTAGTCAAAAAATCAAAAAAATTAAAGTTTTGCTATCTTCCACAATATTTTCATTGTTGTAGTTGCAATATCATATTAAGAGTTGTCATATTGCTAGCCACTTATAGTTTTGTAGAAAACTGTATGGTAACCACTAATAGTTAGCCACTTTCTACAAAATTATGACTTTACAGTCATGATATTTCAATAAATCCATGGCATGTCCCTTTATATTTGTGGTATTGTAGTGGTTAGATTGTGTATTTGTGATATTGCATTCTAAAGTTATGTTTTTGAATTGATTTTTACACTCAATTTTATCTCTTCTAAATGTATTTTTAAAGTCAATTTTAGTGATTTTTTTGTCACTTCGAGCCTCCCACAAGGCCCAAATTGCCTTTGGAATCAGGGGCTCTTCCCCTTTACCCCACCTTATACTATAATAGGGAATACACTTGAGGTGTTTCACCTAGACCCTACAAGGGGATCTACCCTTTGTTCCCACTGGGAGCTACCACCCTTAGACCCCCACGTCATGGCCCACTCACCCAAGAAGTTATAAATCTAAATTGTATTATTTTAGTGGTTTTTATTAAGGATTATTGGACTAACATTGTTTTTATTATAGGGGTAAAACTAGTGGGTATTTTGAATTGCTAACATCTTTTTTAGGTCATATTTTTAGTCTAACATATTGTTTCATAGGTTACCCCTCAAGATTGACAACTAAAAATACTAATCATTTTCTTGTAGGCCTATTGTCAAAGACATTTTGCAATTTTGAAAATAATTTTTGAAATTTTTAGTCATTTTCATCACTTTCATTTAAATCATGTTGTATATTCTTGTACATTCTTGAATCTTATATATATATATATATATATATATATATATATATATATATATATATATATATATATATCACATCTAATTAATTGGTTAATTAATCTCTTTTGGTTTGATTATATATCACCTGAGGGATGTGATGGTTATGCTCTTCTCCTTGCATCCTTATGAAAATTCCTAAAGGATTAAAAAACACTAATAAAACCTCTCTTTCTTTCTTTCCTAGAGGCAACATGACATGCAATTGATACCCACACACTTTCCATTATATTAGTGGTATAATGATCATGGAATTTAACTACCATGCACTAATCCAAACTCCATCTTTTGATGAAGTATAAATGTTAGGGACAACTATTGTTAGGCTAAGTGGTTAACCCCATATAGGTCATCCATGAAGGGGAAGATTTAATTCTCTAAACTAGGCATTATACATCACCCTATATAGACTTGGGCCCCATTGTACCTAGTGTATATTGTGGATGCCCTTAGAGAGCCCATTTAACCTATCATAAGACCTTTTGTTTATAATAGTAAACTTGCTATCAATTTCAAGATCAATTCCTAAGTAACCTTCAAGTGTAGATTCTATAATGGGTCACCAGCTTACAGTCTCACCCACAAAGCTGTTAGATGGTGTAGTCATCAGATTACACAACTATAAGTTTACTAATCTTAGGTTTGTGGACTAATTTATTTGTTGAATATCTAGCGAATGTCATTCTAGATCTATGTTTTTTGTGATCCATATTAACCTTTTACCCAAACCTATACACACCTATCTAGGCCTTTTCCTATATCATCACCTTGTATATCCTTATCATCATACATTCCTCTTATACATACTTTATTTGTACATTTTTTAAAAGTTATTTTATCTTTAATATAGTTATATATTTCATCACCTCTATCATCCTAGTAACATCCTATTATAGTCCCACCCATCACTAAAACACACCCCCATCAATTACTTATTTGAATCAAGTCCTAACATCTATATATTACACCTTATCATAGTCCAACCTCATATTCCTAATAGCATCCTATTATAGTCCCACCCATCACTAAAACACACCCCCATCAATTAATTATTTGAATCAAGTCCTAACATCTATCTATTACACCTTATCATAGTCCAACCTCATATTATTCACTTAGACTTAAAATTAATCATCCCTAACATCATCTTTATCACTTAATCCACGTTGTCTATAACTAATCTTGATCACCTTATAGTCTATCCTCATCCATCTACATCACCTATGTATCCTAATCACATCTTGTCATCCACATCTTGTCCTAAATCTAATTTATCTATAACCAATCATTTGTCTTGATCTTATTTTTCCTATTCCACCATATTCTCAACCTTAGTCCAAATCATAGTCTAACCCATATCATCCCCTTGTTTATACTAGTCCTACTATCAATTTTATATTCATGTCATTCATCTTCATCCACATTGGAAAATAACATTATTATCATATTAGGTTCCTTATCACTAGCTCACTTGTGTTTAATCAAATTCACAAACCTATCCACCTATTAATCTAATGATCACAACCTATTTTAGTTGATCATCTTAATCTTGAGCTATTCATAATCCCACCAATCCTAGTCAAAATCAATCTCTCAGGCTAGTCTAGCCCTTCATTCAATATTAGACCTTGTCATAGCTCACCTAGTTGAATCTAATTCCAATCATCAAATTATATCTCACATCATAATTTGCTTTACTTAAATATTATCTTATCCCATTCCACATCCCATATCATCAAGTTAAACTTGAAAATGGACTAAAGTAATACTTTATCCAAATTCTTCCCATACATCCCATCTTCATCCCTTAACCTTTCCATTTAATGCCCTACCCTAAAGATTGAGGAAAATGAACCATATCATTCATAACTTATCCCATTCTCATCCATGCCATCTAAAACAAATTTTTTCAATACCCTAATTAAATAATTCCTCGTTGCTAATAAAGATATGTTCCTTTCTAACCTCTTTAAGATGAGTAATCCATGTACTATATACTCTAACCCCATCCACCCACCATTACCTTCGATTTTAACCTATCCACGTGAGTCCCATTAAAACCCTCTTTCTACTAATCATAGCTAGTTACCTACCCCTTCCTACACTAGCAAAGGGAATCTAATCTAGCCACCTCATTTACTACTAGTCCACTCACCTGATTATGTCAACAACTATTCGATCTAATGTATAATACTTCCACATCTAACTCAAAAAGTGAAGAGAAACCCTATACTTCTCTTCTTATATCCTTAGAATCCCTCTTCCAACAACTTATCTCTACTAATATGATGGTTTATCCCCCCATACATCTTAATCCTGATAAGCCTAATTGATATAATGCTAACCAATACTATTTATATCACCAAACCTAGGGTCATACCATTAATTGATGTTGTAATTTACCAAACTACGTCTGAGACCTCATCAACCATGCTCACATTGAAATTTAATATGAACTAGATGAGTCTATATCCCTGGGTGAAAAATAAGACGAATGATAAGATTTGATTCCTGATCATGATGAATCCCTTCCCCTTCTAAACCAAGGTCAAAATATCGCATCCATCCTCCATCGTCCCCCCATATTCAAAAAATCTTCTATAAAAAATGAGTCTATTCCCCATGAGCCTAGTCTCTCCTTTTCTCATGAGTCCTTCCATGGGCTAATCTTTGGTAAGTCTATTTCCCCTTCATCATCTCTACTTCATTTATCATTTCAAATAACCCACATTGAGAGGTCAATTATAGACAAATAATCTTATACTAGAATCATTGTTTCATGTGCATAAGAGTCATCATCAAAATCAATACAAGTTTTATCTACATTAGGATCATGTTCCACACCAGTATTTAGATCAGATTCCTCATTAAAAACATCATTCACCATAGATGTCATAATAGATGATGACTATATCTATCTTTTTAATGATACCTCTAATAAATCACTAGGCATATCTTTTTATCCCAATTAGGATGATTAAGTCATAATTGAGGTATTACAATATTTATCTAATGAAGATTGTCAGAGTGAATTTGTTCCTACTTTGGATGAGTATACTACAATTAGTCCTACTGATCTTTTTTTGATCTTGAAGAGATCTTCTCTGATGTCAAAATTAGGTCTCCTAGAAAACCATATAAATACCATGTTATCCCATAACCACTCATTGACCTCATCATGACATGTTTCCCACCTCCATCTATCATTGATTCTTTTATTTCCATCAATGATCATTTATCCATCATTGGAGCCTTATTTGAGTAATATAATATGTGCCACAAATGTAGAGGTATAAGACCATATTCAAATAGTCATAAATCATCATCAAATCACCTTTGATCCCATAAGTCAAAATCAAGAAAATTCCAATCATCAGCCTAATCTGAAAATGTCTTCCCCTAGTTAAGCCTAACATTAGACACTAAAGTATCATCAAAGTCAAAAATTAATCTCTCCTAGTGAAGCCCAAAATGAGGCACCATAGGGCATCAAAGTCAAATAAAATTAATATAAAAATCACTATTAGTACAAATAATCATCAATCAAATAATCATATCATGGATGAACCAAAAAGTCAAAATGTTTTAGATCTCCTATAGTCTTTTATCAACTATAACTAATCAAATGTGGAAAGCCCAATACCTCTAATGGTGTGTGTAAATTTAAATCCCTCTTCCCAATCACCCATCACACCTTCTTATCATGAACCCATTAACCAATCAAGTCATATCATCTATTCTAGTGAACTACACCCCCATCATCATCTAACTCTAATCCAATCCATAACTCAGATCACTTTCCTGGGTAACATCATTTCTCATAGGGGTGATGAAGGCACCTAGTCTAGATATACAAAAGGGTTGAAATCAAGAATTACTAAAGGTCACGTGGACCTCATTATATCCAATAATGATAACATTGTCCTAACATCACATATCTCCAAAATAGGTGTTGTTTGAGGATCATATAAATGTCTACATTTTTCATCTTGTACCCATATCAAATAAATTCAATATGCCTTCAAAAATTTCAAAACAATCATATAAATTAAAATATCAAAAATTCAAAAAAGTCAAAAAAAATAAATAATAAAAAACATGCATCTAATGGTGAAAATTAGTCCTTTAGTACCCTAGGTAAGTACCATGATGAAAACCAATCTCTAGCATCATGTTAAAAAAATCTATTGTCTATATTTTACCTCAACACATGGGGGAAAAATATGTCTATTTCATATCCCTTGTCAATCTAGACCTTGTCCATCCCCTCCATCCATTATTATTACCCATCATCTACCATCATATAGTGCAACCTGCTATATCCCTTCTTTCTTCTAATCTGGACCTTTATAAGGTAATGGAAGATGTCTTGAGAAATGTTTTGGAACCATCATGGCATATCTTCTAATGGACACTCAGGCAACTAAACATTTGGTTCCTTTGTAATGTGCTCATTGGTGACCCGTAGTCCATCATTCATTGGTCCTCAGCCCATTTTTAGCATCACCCTAATCCTTTGGTCATAACATCCATTATTCAATCCATCTTTATTCTAGTTTAAAGGCTTGGTATTCCATTTTCTAGTAACCCCATTTGTATAGTGTACATACATATTCCAAAAAGACCTAAAATTTTGCAATATTCCAAAAACCCTAAAAATTAAAAAAGCCACAAAATCCAAAAAAATTACCTTGTCATATGTCCTAACTAACATATTCATCCTATCTAAATCCCTATCCATCTCATCCTTTTATCATCTTTATTTGTGTCAATATCCTCATAATCTTGTCCTATTTCCTCAACAACCCTATCCTAATCTAAGTACACATATTTAAAGTCTTTATCTTAATCTTAGTCCCTCATCTAATTCTTATCCAAAATGCTTATCCTAATTTAGGTCCCTAGTCCAATCCAAATCCTAATCCATGTTTGAATATCCAATCCTTATCTTAATCCAAGTTCATATTCTAATCCTAAACTAAATTCCTATTCTAATCCACTTCTACATATCTAAAATCCTTATCCTAATCCAGGTCCTTAGTCTAATCCAAATCCTTATCCTAATCCAAATTCCTATACTAATCCAATTCTACATATCTAAAATCTGTATCATAATCTAGGTCCCTAGTCTAATCAAAATAATTATCCTAATCCAAATCCCTATCCTAATCCAAGTCTACATATCTAAAGCATTTATCCTAATCCTAGTCCATTATCTAGTTAAAATCCATATCCTTATCCAAATCCTTATCCTTATCCTCATTCAAGTCACTAGACTCATCCAAGTCCATACCTTGTCCAACTTCTTATCCTTAATCCAAGTAAACATTATCATCACCTAATCCATCATCTCATCAATATGATTAGACAAGACATAAGGACACATCATGTATTTACTTGTGTGTGTTACTTGGATGCTCTCTATTGTTTGAATTGTTTGTATTTCTTTTATCCTATAAATAAATTATTGTCTTGTTGATCATTTTTTTCTCTATGTTTCTTTTTAATCTTTCATCATGTCTCTTTTATTCTATTTGGAAATGAACACAAATGCTATGATGAAACAAAAATCTATCATGATGCTTTTAAGTGTCCTCAATGATGTAGAGTTCACTATTTTCCCACACACTTGGCATAATGTCCTATTAGTCATACTTATATCATGGGACATACTATCAAGTACTATATTTATCAGGTTGTTTAGACTATGATGAGCCTTATGATAGATATTATAGATTGATCTTCTACACCTTTATCATTTTTCTAATCATCCTTATTTTTCATCACTAATTTAATCCTCTTGAATCATCCAAATAATACCCAATATTTTATCCTCTAATCACTAATCCTTGTCATCACCATTATCTTCTATCCTTACATGAAAACTACATTGTCTTGAGGTCTTTTCAAACTATCTAGGTAGTGATTGTACATATTTTAGTGTCTAAGGATAGTTTGGACACTCTCACCTCTTTCCTCATCATTTTTCATCGCATTTCTCCTATCCCTCATCATCCTCATGTCTTACATTGATCCAATACTTAAAATATAGAATCAATCAGTCTACTGATCAATCACCATCCCCATAATCATCTCCCTAACCTTTTCATCAATCTCTGACACGTTTCTATTAGGTCTAATAACCTCACAACATCCATCTCTTCTTCCATTATTAATTCATTATCACTGATTGGTTAATTCATCATTTAAATTTCATGGTTCCTCCCTTGATTTGGGCATGACCAGCACCATAATTATATGGTCATATCTTGCTCCCTTGAATGTGTTCATGTTATGGGAATCATCACTACTAATCATATTTTGTCTCATTGATTTGATACAATGTAGTTTAATTCATATCCTTTATCTTTTGGTCACTCAATCATATCATTTATCATCTATCATCACCATATCACTTGACTTTAGCATTGAGATACACTCATCATTAATATTACAAAATCCTTGTCTTATCTTAGCCAATATCTCTCCCTTATATGCATCCTTCCTTGGGATATATCAAAAGCTTGTGGCCTTTCATCCTATTATCATTATGTTGTGATTGATTCCCCATTGGGATTTGTTGACAACCATAAAAATAGTCAATTCTCACTCCCTATGAATTATTCTTTGATCGGGGCATCCTCATTCTATAGATAACTACTCAGGTTTAATTTATTTTCTTCTTCCCCCATCTAATATATAACATCCCATCCCCTCATCTATCCATCAAATCCTACCCCTCATTTTCTCTTTTGAGTGGCCATCTATCTCATTCTTCCCTACATACCCCCTCAAGGGGGCATCATATCCACTAATATCATGCACTAACATCATCTATGAAATGGTGTTTCTTTCAAAGACCATTACTCCTCCATTTTGTCCACTCATAATGCCCTTTCAAAGAGGGGTAATATATATGCACCTAAATCTACTTTTCTTAATTATTCTAATTAATCTCACTAATTTATCCCATTTATCCTAATCCTATTCATTTATAAAATATCTCCCCTCAAAATTTCCTCATTTACTAACCTTACTCTTCCCCACTTCTTCATTAATTCTCCTAAATCCCCACTATCGTATACTAACCTCATTTATCCATTATTTAGGAATTTTAAATTCCTATGACCCACCTACCCACCTACTAATCTTATTATTAGTCTCTCTTACACCCCTAGTCCTCAATAACCCATATAATACCTATCTAATCCCTTACCTAATCGTAATTAGTCCCTAAGAGGATTCTAGAATCCTCTCTAGCTTAGCCTTCCCCCTCTAGAAGCCTCTATTCTAGAGTTTTCTAAATAATTTTTAATTCCTTATAAATTCCACAATCTTTGGTCCCAATGGCCCAAGATTGAATATGAGCCATTGAGTTTCCATTCCTTGGATTATATGAGGATGCACTTATGACCCATTGATCAGTTGGGATTTATTACTCCAATGAAGTCTAATACCCATTGAGAAAATGGGCATTCCTCCATCAATAATTATAGTATCATGGGAACATAAATTTAACTCTTATAATAGGTCATACATGAATGAAAATCCTCACATATGCATAAGCATATTTGAATAATGATAGCCAATAAGAAATAGGTCTAAGAATTATGTTCACCATAATATTACCAAAAGGATGACCAATTACTAACGTGTCATGAAATGAGTCTATCACCTCTTTTTATTCTTTCTCAGGTAAACATCTTAAGTATATCCCCTCATGATTCCTATGGTATGAAACTCCTCCTTATAACATGTAATGTGTAGATTTTAGTTGTAGTGGTCTTATATTCATTCTATCAAAATGGGTTAGTGGTTTTTCATAAAAAAATAATGGGAAATTGAATCATACCATGGACCAAATCAAAGCTTAGAAAAATTAACTTCTACAATGTATATCATAGGATCTACTTACAAAATTAAGATAGACAAACCTTAACCACATACTCATTTTTTAGGTTTTACTTCAATGTCATATTCCTAAAGCTTAATGACCCAACATCTGTTAGCAAGTATTACCATTGATGTCATAAGTGAATTGATGTCAAAGGTAATGATAAAGTGGTGATGTCATGATGATGATGAGTTTGAGCCTAAAGTTGTGCAAGGTAGGGTTTGGATGAATATGAGCTAAGTTAATTATTTTTTGAGGTTTATCATATTTTATCTATCATTTTTATATGGTTTTAGATCAAGGAGAGAAGACAAGCATGTGAATAATGTGTTAGCATAGGCTTGGTAGCCTAGTATGTAAGCATAGATCTTCAGTATATAATTTGATAAGTTATTGATGAATGTTATGAGTGATGATATAATTTTTTAGAGTTAATATAGGGTGTCAATTGTGATTTCATTGTTTAGTATAATGCACAGTGTTCATTAGGTTCTTCCTTGTGATCTCCTTAGCATAGTTGGTTTAGTGGTAGGAAAATCTGAGTAGGTAGTTTGATGATGTAAGAATTACCATGTATGGATGAGTTAATTTGGTCATATTTATATGATAAAATTATTCCCAAGTTGATATGGTCCAAATTTAAAGTCGTGTTATAAAGCACAACAAAAATTATTAAGGTTCAAAGATAGGCTTCCAAGCAAATTCTAGTAGTTTTTATTATTAGCCAGACCATCACTAGACATCATACAAATATGTATGAGCCAAAAAGTTTTATAATTTATTTATAGTAAATATAAATTCAACCTTTGTCAAAATATTTCATGGATATATTATCTATAGTGCTAAGAAGCTACCCTAAAAATTTAGAGTCCTGGAGTGTTTTCTAGCATGAGATATAAATCTTCAAAGCTACACTTGTAGACTATTGTGGGATAGAGACCATTAAGATAAAATTAATTGAATTATAATTTCATATATTTAGTAGATATAATGGTTAAATTTAAATAATATATATTTATATAATGGTGCATGTAAAATTTAATATGTCAAAGGTTACATGTGCAAGTGATAAGTGTCACAAGATCATTAGTCTGACAAAAGATTGATGGTGTGAGTCAAAGTTAAAGAGTCAAATGTGAAGAAGGAACATATAGATACCAAGTGGAAAAATAATAGGAGATATGATAAATATATAATGGTGAGCACTACAAGGTGTGGACCAAGCTGATCTATAGAGATCATTGGTGCATGTTTAGTCAATATTACAAGAGTGCATGAGATGAGGTCAACATGTTTGAAGTTTAACTATTTATAATAGTTAAATATAAGAAGTGAAAAAAGATACATATTTAATATAAGATGCAAGGACATGATATTTTAACATAGTGTTTTAAGTTTAACATTTGCTCAGTGAATATTGGAATTCAAATAATTGAATTTGTGAGGGAAGACCAATTTGTAGTTTTTGAGCCATAACTTTTAATATATATAGAATTTGACCATGGTGTATAAATAAAATTTATAGAGTATTTAAAGGAACATATTTAAATATTTATTTTAAGGTCTATTATTTTATACATTAAAATTTATTGATATCTAAAGTTGATTGTGTTCATCCATGATCTACACGTAACTTGAGAAATGTAATTGAGTTGTTCTTAATGGAATTTTGATGTTTCAAGATGAGATAACTATATACGATTGTTTTATAATCCATGAGGACCATATTTATATATTATTTATTTCTTAACAATACATATTCAATATGAAAAAATGCTTAGAATTTGATTGTGTGTTCGTTCATGGTGGTTGTGTGCACATAATGTTTTTTGAGTGAATTGAGCTTTAGAAGAAGGGTGTTATGATGGTTGTTATCAATTAAAGAGGACCTATAGAGTGTGTTTCATAGGTAAATGTATTTTAAAGTGTTCTTATGTTCTAAGTTTTATTGAATAAGTGTCAAAGAGGTGAATGGGTCTCCATACGACCTAAAAGGTGATGTAGGCCTATTTGAAAGAGGGTACTGCTTAATGGTGACCCATGTAGATGACTTAAAGGTGAAGGCATGTGTTGTGGATGATAATTAAGGTTTTAAAATTGATAATAATATTGAAGTATCTATAAAATGTGAAATAAAATGTGATGATTTTTATACTTGTGAGATTAAAGAGAAAAGGTATGTGTAAGAGTTGTGAAACAAAGGAAAGGGTGTGTGCCCAGTGGATGGGTTGAAGAGTAGAGAAGACTGAGGAGTATGTGTATGACCTAAAATTTATATTTTTGATGTCAATTACAATGTATTTTTAAGTTTAAATAATCAAGTGGTTATAATGACTTAATCATCATAAGGGCAAGTACTCCTTATGAAATAGGTGTTTCACTAAAGTCGGTCAGAAGGACTTGACCAAAAGGTGGTCAGAAGGACTTGATCAGTCACATGTTTGCATACTTCTTATAGGATAAGTATTCCATGTGTTTTCAAGATTGAGAGTAGGTTTTATTCCCTAAGAGGGTTTCCCACATAGATCTTATGTTATGTGTATGATCTTTCATTATATTTTTTTCATTGTTATGAATGGCTTGTAAATTCTATGAATTATTATGATAATTGAATTTGAAATATATTTCATCACTAATTCACCCCCAATGATGGTACCTCTAATAATTGGTATCAAAATAGGTCTTTTGGAGGAAGCTTAATAGCTTAAAACAGATCCTAAGTAGCACAAGATGGATAAGTAGTTGAAGAAAGAGAATCAATACTGGAAGGTTGTGATCAAAACACTTGAAGATTAGATATGTACTTTGAAGAAATAATCCAAATAAGATGAGAAAGTTATAAATTATCTCAATATTCAACTATAAGATGCCAAGGTAAGTTTGATTTCAAAAGAGGAAAGTTGCTCAAAATAAAAAGACATCATGTATAATGAATAAGTTTGTCATGATAGTGTAGAATAAGTGTTCTATGATAGTAAGGAAGAATAATTAGATATAGGAGTTAAGATCATAAAGAGGAATCAAGAAATGAGGTATGTGATCAAAGGTCTTAAATCACAAGTCAGTTATCTTGAGGGAAGTTTATTAAGAAAAATAGGGAGATGAGAAGAAGTATCAAGATTTGATAAAGTCTCTTGAAGAGAAAACATGTATATTGAAGAATGACATGGTTAAAAAATTCAATGAGGATAAGGAGGTCATAAAATATCTTATAAGTCAATTAGAGGTTTTAAATGTTAGCCTAAAATCAAAAGAAGAAGAGTGTAGATATATCATGGCTTAGTTAGAAGAAGCCAATACCAAGGTGAGTTCAAAGCAAGGTGAGCATGATATTGTGAAGACTATTCTTGATTCATTGAAATTATAGTTTGAATAACTCATATACAAGTTGAACAAGCTTGAAAATGAGCATGTAGAGCTTAAACAAGCTAAGAGAATGCAAACTTTGAAAATAATGCAATAAGGTATGTTAGACAACCAAATGATTTAAGGTATGCTATTTTATTCCATGGTCATTGTTATACATGTAATAATTATGGTAATAGAGCTAAGGATTGTAGAAAGAAGTTAGTCAAGTATGGACATTCATGGATCTATGATGGAAGAAGTTTTTGGCCAAAGATTGATCATAGTTTAAACCTATAAAAAGGGACGAATGATGTTTTTTGTTTCATTTTTGATAACAAAGGTCATATTTATATACTTTTTCCTAGTAAATCTGATAATCCCTCAAGTCATCTGAAGAAGGGATAGACTCTTATAAAGAATATTAAAATTCAAAACATGATGTGGATACCTAAAGCAATGAAGGCTAGTCATGTTGAGTTCAAGGATCAAACTTATGATACTATAGAAAAGGAATAAGTTTTGGAAGTTTCCTAAGACTTCCAAGGGATCTTGATATCAGTATAAATAGACAAGAAGGTGGATGATCCAAGAATGAAATCAACTATACCATTTAAGGCTAAGGAGAATCTAAAAGAAAAAACTCAATCTGATGGTTTATTTGTTGTAGTTGAAGAATTTTTAGGTAAAAAGGAGTTTCATGATTTTTAAGAGTTATTTTTGTCTAATTTAAAAGAGGAGAAGATGTTAGTTGAATAAATATAATGAGAACCTATGTTTTTAACATGCATTGGCAAAGAATCTAGAGAAGAGATGGATGATAAGCAAGTTGTTTCAGTCAAAAGAAGGAAGAAGAAGAAGCTTCCTCAATACTATGATGAGGATTGGTATTTTCATCTATTATAGGTATTTTTGAAGTATATATGTATTTGTTGTGCTTCATGAAGACATTTATTAGTTTGAAGAAGAATGTGGTCTTGCAAGGGTGTTTTTTTAGTCTAGAAGATCAGATTGAAGGTTTCTAGGTGGTAGAGGATTTTTTAGTTTTTAATATGATATTTTTTCATAGAAAGGTTTGTTGACCTTATTATAACATGTTCCAAGTGGTTTTGTGGTCTAATGGTATATTGAAGTCAAATTGGAGATTTTTGAGTGCTCTTAGTTTTCTCAATTCTTGGCTTTAGGGCAAGCAGGCCTTAAATGGGTTATAGGATGTATGGGTTCCCAAAACTATGGAGGCTCAAATATTCATCCATAAGTGTGTGATGGTTGTCTCCAAGCATGCAATAAGTTTTTGATGTGGAAATTGACTAGAAGGAGGTTTGTTGACCCTATTTGTTTTGAGATTCTAGAGTTTTGGGATATGATAGAAAAGTGGATTTCCTTGAGTTGAGGTCTAAGGATTCTTAATAGGTTTAATGGGAAAATGGGTTGTCAAATCAAAGTTTTAGATAGATTTGAAGGTTTGTGTTTTTTAAATTATTCATGTGTTTGTCAAGATGGAGGCCTAATTAGCTATTAGTTTTGTGAACTATGTTGTAAAGGAGGATCTAGGAGATGCAAATTCATGTGCTTAAGGGGGCATATGATAGTGATTTAGATATGAAGTTTCAGGTCATCAATATGTGACTACTCAAGTTTATGGGCTTTATAATTTCTAGGTAGCGCTAAAAAGAGTCTAGATAGGCCTATCATGAAGAAAAGTGATCTTTGATCAATTTCTCCAAAATATCATACTATGAGTGTTTCAATGTGTTCTAAAAATTTTTATAGGTGATCTTTAGTTATGATTATCAAAGGGGGAGATATATTATTTAGTTTATCCAGTTTAAAGATCAAAAAGGCTTAGAGTAGAGGTGTTTGTTGTAAGCTTAGTGGCATGAAGTTTTGTTGGTGGTATTTGAGGTGGCTTGAAAGAGAAGGCTAGTAAGCCTGTGTGGAGATATGAATATGATTAAATGGTGAAATGGCTTATGGATCTCAAGGGGAGTCCCTCTCAGTATTTTCAAGGTGAGTTTAGTCAATTTTTGATGTTCATGTGTGTTTAATTCTCATTGATAGTAGTGCATGATCAAAGAAGAGTGTTGTCATGGTACATGGATAAAAAGTAAATGGTGGTATGAACATAGTTATGGGGAGATAAATCATATAGTTTGAATGACTTATTAATGTATGCATGATGTAAGGAGAAGCATTTGTGAGATATTTCAATCATTGAGAAAATGTGTTAAATTTTCATGCATAAGTAAAGGGAGTTTGTGAGTTCTATAGGTTAAGAATTCCACGGATAAGAGAATCCAAATTTTAGAATGGTATATGTTAAAAGGGGGAGTAATTGTTTCATATGAGTTATGTAAGTATCTTGAGCACTTAGAGGTATATTTGAATACATTCATGATGCTAAGAGGATCTTGGTGGTAGTTTAGTCCACTTTATCATTTATGGAAAATGGGGAGAAGGAAAAGAAGAGGTTGCCATCAACGAAAAAAGGGGAGATTGTTGGAAATTATTTTCATTGATGTTATGTGTGCATTGATGTCAAAGGTAATGATAAAGTGGTGATGTCATGCTGATGATGAGTTTGAGCCTGAAGATATACAAGATAGGGAGTTTGGATGCATATGATCTAAGGTAAGTATTATTTGAGGCTTATAATATTTTATCTAGAATTTTTATGTGGTTTTAGATCAAGGAGAGAAGACAATCATGTGAATAATGTGTTAGCATAGGCTTAGTAGCCTAGTATGTAAGCATAGATCTTTACTATATACCTAGATATGTTGTTAATGAATTTTATAGATGATTATATCATGTTTTAGAGTAAATATGGAGTGTCATGAGTGCTTTAAGTGATTATGGGAATTCATGGTGTTCATTAAGTTCTTATTTGTGATCATCTTGGCATAGTTGGTTTTGTGTGGCAAAAAAATCTGTGTAAGTAGTTTGTTGACATCACCATTGATATATATTGATGATTCAAGGGGATTTGGTCATATGGGTGTGATAAAACTATTCCCAAGTTTCTATGGTCTAAATTTCAGGTCATGTGATTAAACACAAATTTTTTTATTAAGGTTCAAAGTTGACCTTCCAAGTAGAGTATAATAGTTTCTATTCTTAGCCAAACTATCATTGCACGTCATATAGATATGGATGAACCAAAAAAATTGAGTATTTATTTATAGTACATTTAAATTAAAATAAGGTCAAAATAGTTCATGTATATATTTTATATAATGTTAAGAATTTACCCTAAAATTTTGGAGTCCTGAAGTGTTTTCTATCTCAAGATATAATCTTCAAAGTTGTACTTGCAGACTATGACAGGCAAGAGACCATCAAGATAAACTTCATTGAATTTTGAATTCATATAGTTATTATATATAATTTTTTGAATTAAATCATATATCTTGATCCAATAGTGCACGTAAAATTTAATATGTCAAAGGTTACACATGCAAGTGACAAGTGTCACAAGCTCGCTAGTCTGACATAAGATCAATTATTTGTGGGCATTTATACTATCAAAAGATTGATAGTAAAAATCAAAGTCAAAGATTAAAATGTGTAGAAGGAATGAAAATTTGATAAGTGGCACAATCATGGGAGTTATAAGAAATATATAATGGTGAGCACTACAAGGTAAAGACTAGACTAATCCTTAGAGATTGAAAATGTGTGCTTGGTCAATATTGCAAGAGTACATGAGATGAGGTCAACATGTTTGAAGTTTAACTATTTAGAATAGTTAAAGATTAGAAAATATAAATGGTGCATATTTAATATAATATTAGAGGACATGAAATTTTGACATAGTGCTTGAAGTTTAATAGTTTCATAGTGATCATTGGAATTCAAATATTTGACTTTATGAGGGAAGACCAGTTTATAGTTTTTGAGCCATAACTTTCAATCTATGTAGAATTTGACCATGGTGTAAAAATAAAATTGTAGATAACTTCAAGTAATATATTAAAATACTAATTTTATTATTTAATTATTTATACATTCAAATTTATTGATCTTCAAATTTGATTATGTGTTCATCCACATTCTGCAAGTAACCCGAGAAGGGTAATTGAGTTGTTCTTTATGGTATTTTGATGTTTTAATATGAGATAAATATAAAAGAGTGTTATATAATCCATGAGGACCATATTAATGTATTTTATATGTTTTACCAATACATATTTAGTATGAATAAATTATTATAAGTTGATTTTATGTTTGTTTATGGTGGCTATGTGCACAAAATGGTATTTGAGCAAATTAAGCATTAGTAGAAGGGTGTTATGATGGTTGTTATTAATTAATAAGGATATATAGAGTGTGTGTCATGGTTTCATGTGTTTTAAATTGTTATTTTGTTCTAATTTTTCTCAAATAAGTGTCAAAGAGGTGAATGGGTCTCCATAAGACCTAAAAGGTGACTTGGGCCTATTTAAAAGAGGATACTACTTAATCATGACCCATGTAGATGCCTTAAGAATGAATTCATGTGTTGTGGCCAACAAGGTTGTGAACATGATAATAATCATGAAGGTTCTATAAAAGATGAAATCAAATGTGGTAATTTCTAGACTTGTGAGATTGATGAGAAGAGGTGTGTGTGAGAGTTGTGGAATGAAGGAAAGGGTGTTTGCTCAATGGATGGGTTGAAGAGAAGAGTAGGTTGATGACTATATGTATGACCTATAGGTTATATTTTTGATGTCAGTGATAGTGATATTTAAATTTTGAATATTCAGGAGGTCAAAATGTCTTCATCCTCATAGGGGTAGGTGCTCTTTGTGAAACAAATGTTTTACTAAAGCCAGTTAGAAAGACTTAACCAAAAGGTGGTCAGATGGACTTGATCATCTTAAGGGCAGGTTCTCCTTATGAAATAGGTGTTTCACTAAATTTTGGATAAAAATACTTGATCATTCTTATGTTTTCTTACTTCTTCTTAGGGGTAGGTTCTTATGAAATAGGTGTTTCACTAAATTATGGCCAGATGGACTTGATCAGTCTCATGTTTGCATACTTTTTATAGGATAAGTAGTCCATGTGTTTACAAGCTTGAGAGTGGGTTTTATTCCCCAAGAGGTTTCCCACATACATATTGTGTTTTGTTTATGATCTTGCATTATCTTTTGATTCATTTTTATGAATGACTTATGTATTATATGAATGCTTGTGATAATTTAATAAAGGTTTGAAAAGATTGTAATTGAAGTTAAAATATATTGCATCACTAATTCACCTCGATCTCAGTGATTCTACCTCTAACAACATCCTCTTCCTTTACCTAACTCATTTTATCCTATAATTTTCTTGGCCTTAACATCTATAAATATGGCATGTCATTTTTTCCTCAATATGTAATGATGAAAATATATAGCTACTTTCACCAATGTGTAGGCCTATTTATCTTGTATAGGGTACTTTAGTTCAGCTTATTTCAAAAATGTGGTCATAAAGGCTATAGGGTCCTCTTCATATTCAATTTTTTTTGTTATAATAATTGCAATTTTGTGATTAGAGGTAAAAGAGTAGAGATAGAAATACTTATCATAATCTATGAAAACTAACACCAGAGCTTATATAAATGCATTCTCGATTTCTTAAAACACTCTCTTATAGTAGTATCCCATTATAATTTAGCTCCCTATTTTAGCATGGCATTTAGAGGTTTAGTGATATCAAAAAAATAGAAATAAACTTTCGTACAAAATTCATTTTTCCAAAAATGATTTTAATTCTTTCTTATTATTTGGTAGTTGAATTTGAGAAATAACACTTGTTTAATTAAGGATCAATTGACTTGTTTTTATTATTTGGTGATAATGTGTCATAGAAGCTTACCTTGTGTCACGCATAAGACATAATTTTTTGAAGTAAGTGATATGCCAAACCTTCTACAATATTTTAAGACCTTCTCTAGATAACTCAAGTGATCTGATCTACATTTGGAAAATACACTCAAGTCATCAATGTATACTATTACGCACTCACCAATTGGACTTGTTAAATCAATGTCCATAGCTCATTGAAATTTAACACCAAAAATAAGTAAACTAGATGGAATTTTAATGTAGGCATAGGTGACCCATTTGGTAGTGAATTTTGTTTTGTCTTTATCAGATTTGTCCACTAAGATATGATTGTAACCTATGAATCCATCTAAAAAGGATATCATCTCCAAAATATTGACTTATTGAATTACCTCATTGAGTGAATTCAAGGGATAATTGTATTCATCTAATGCACAATTGAGATTTATGAAATCTACACAAAGAAAAAACTCTCCACTTTTCTTCTTCACTAGTACTAAGTTTTCCACCCATTTTTAATGATGCACAAGGAAAATAATTCCAATTGATAACATCTTCTAGACTTATTTCAGGATAAGGACTTTGAAGACTATATTTACTAGCCTTTGACCTTGCCTAGAGGTCTCTTGAGATGGATCCAAGGGAATGTTATGGGTCATAACATGAGGATTGAACACCTTCAAGTCATTGTAACTTCATGATATGATATCTTGATAACATAATAACATTTTATTAAATGATTTACTCTCTTCGTCACTATATTCAAATCCAACCACCATGTTTTCAAGTTTGTCTATAGTTCCCTGTGTTGAGAATTTATGTCTCTTGGCTTAACTGATGATCTTTATCTGATTTGGTTGCTATGCTATCTAAATCAAACAATCTCTCTAATTACAACATTGATTTTAGAATATGATTATATTTTAACTAAAGCACTCCCTTATAATTATATTTTTAGTCTCCAAAATTACATCTTTCATCGTCATCAGTTACTTGCACATAAAAATCATTGGAGTTAAATTGGAAATAAATAATTCACTTATCATCATCAAGAAATTTAAAATGTTTAACATTATCAAGCATACAAGGATAAGGAATTGATTCCATAAAAAATGTGTTCAAGTTAATCTTGTATAATGGTGTGAGGTTAGTATCTAAAATAGATAATGAATTAGCTATTGCATTTTCTGCTCTAACAATGACTAAAATGTTAAAATCATTAAAATAATTAAGCAACTCCTAAGCACAATATTTGTACTTATTTAAATAAGACAATTTACAATTAAAAATTATTATGTACCTAGTTGAATACTAGTTTATAATAACTAAAGACTCTTAATTGATAGACATCAAACTAATTTCAAACTACAAACCCAATATCAAGGATTCAAACTTTGTCAAGTTTTTAGTACAAGGAAATTAAAATATAAAAGCTGAAACATGTCTCTCATCATTATGATCAATGAGGACAATGCTAGCCCTAAATCCTTACTTGGAGCATGATCCATCTAAAAAAAGTGACCACATACCTAGATTTTGATCATGATCAAACCTTTTCTTCTTTGTTGGTTTGGTTGACAAAGTATAGACACCTACCTCTCTAAAAGGTAAGTTAACTTACTCATTGATTTCACTTTACTCTATTATCATCAATTTAATTTGTGTCTCTCTATCAATTCTAATTTTATTTGTAACTCCTCTCCATGGTATCCACATGTGGGAAAAATAAATTGTCATATATCCATGTAGTGATCTTTACCAATATTTTCTTACTAGAATGCCATATGTTTTTGGGATCTCAACTAATTGTATGTATATAAACAACTATAATCTTGGCTTAGCTAGAAATTACATATGGGCATTCAATAAATCACCAATGGCCCTGAATTCAAACTTCTTAAACTAAACTACCACTTTATTTTATTTCATCGTAACCAATTCTAGATTTTTACAAACACCTACATGCATAACATTAGATAATACACCATAATATATAATAAAATTTTAAAGGTTCTTACCAAAAAAAATTATTTTAAGCAATAATGCTAAGACTTTAGCCCTAGTATGATGTATTGTGACATTGGTATTGGTAGGGTTATTTTGTTTGGGTTGGCTACTCTTGTCTATAAGAGAGTTAATAATCAAATCCCTTTGTTTGAGGATTTATGCTAATTCATGAAGGGTTATTTTTGATTTTATATTTTTCATGTCTTATATGATGTTGTAACCTATTTTTTTAGTAGATGGATAATTTTGACCTAATTTTTTGGAGGTGGATAATTTATATCCTTAGGATTAGGATGCATAACAGTATTATCTGGTGGAGTTGAGGTAGTCAAACACTGATGTGATCTACACCTAAGAGTATAGTTTTCTCTTTGGTATTGTTGGAATGATTATATGTCATTGGTATTCTCTTCAAGTTCATTGTCTTATATGTTAGGAAAATTTAGAGTTTATAAGACCATGGCTATATTAAGATACTTTGACAAACTATAAGCATCTAAACTACTTGAAGTATTTTGATAATTTGGAATAACCTTGTATTCATAAATTTATTTCTATATAATGTTAAAGGATAGTAAAAAATCAACATGGTCAGGTTATCCATATTGGTTAGTGTTATGGACATGACACTAATTGGTCAAGGCAATATCCATAATTTTGATCTCAAGATTTTTTTTGGATGACTGCTCAACTTGTTTATCAACTCTATTGAAGGGCCTGTTATTGTGTTGATAAGTGAAATTTAGGATTATGTTTCCACTTCTTAATCTGCCTACTTATTTTTAAAAGTTTAAAAACTCATTTCTCAATCCTTGAACCATTCTTTGGATTGCATCTAAATCAAATTTGATTGAATATTGAGGGGAATTCTTTGTATTGTTGGTTGCAACTTGAATTAAAGATTAATTTTAAGACTGAGACATCACTTCACTACAATCTATATTTATAAATCCTATGTTTTGAGTAGGGAAAACATGAGATAAAGGAAATTAATTCATGATTAGGAGAGGTAATGGTAATGGTACATTATGATTTATAGGTGGCATTAAGTTTAACACTGGCATGTTTGGGAGAACATTGAGAATGGGAGGCAAAATTTTCCCTTGTGGATTGAGTTTCCTATCAAATTTTATTGCTTTAACACATTCAATGGGAAATTAAATAATAGTTGGATATTACCTTACAAAAGTGGCCATCTATGGATCCAAGGAATTTTTGAACATTTATAAGGATAGTTAGGCATTTGACCTATACAGGGTCTCTACCCAACTATAGATATTTTAAAAATGTGCATTGGAATTATCTATAGGCTCATTATATTCCATTATCATGCAAGAATATTTCTAGTATAAGATGTTTGGATCAGCCATATGACCAAACTTGTTGGCAAATGTGTTATCATTGATGTCATGATATCATGTGTGTATTGATTTCAAAGGTAATGATAAATTGGTGATATAATGATTATATGAATGAGTTTAAGCTTAAATTAGTTGAGTCAGTTGGTGCATGTGTGATTCATTGAAGGTCTTCGTTTAGACCTTGTTTTATGACCGTTGGTGGCCTAATGAGGCATGCTAATCAGTTTTGGATATATATGAGCTAAGGTGAGATTTGTTTAAGGATTTTAATTTTGAATCTATCATGTTGGGGTTTTTTAAGTTCAACAAATAAAAGACAAATATGTGAACAATGTGTTATCATAGGCTTGGTAGCCATGTGTAGTGGCATATACTTGGTAGCTTAGTATGTTGAACATGTTGAGGATAAAAATTATATGGTTGAAAGTTATGGATCTTGGCATAAGTGAATATGAAATTTTGATGATGATTTGAGATTAGTACAATAATGTTCTAAATCTTTCTATATCCAAGTTTGACTTGCAGTACTAGATCTAATGTGCATAGTGACCTAATAAGGTCAAAATGAAGGGTTGAGGTGAGATTCTAAGGAAATAGAGATCATTTAATCATGAAATGAGGTGTGATATGTTTTTTTAAAGGTGTTGGCTAATTTTTAGGTCTTGAGGAGGAAGATAAGATAAGAAACGATATTGGAAGGACACTTGTGCATGTAGAATGAAGGTGTTCAAGCCTGAGAAGAAGTTTGTGATGCTCATTGGCATGTGTAGAGTTTTCATGGTGATATAATCCTTTTTGGAGAGGTGTAAAATGTAGATAATAAGGTTTTATAATTTATTTCATTGGTTTTAGGTACATATCTTTATAAACATTCATTGAGAATGTAAATTGGTCAAAACCCTCCTTGAAACCCTTATAGTGACCTGATTAGAAAAATGTTATTCAATAAGTCTAGAATGGATTAGTTGAAAATTTTAGACTATTATAAGGCATATATGCCTCCTTCAATCACCTCTATGAGGTATTTTTGTGTCAGGGCAATGAATATAACCTATAGAAAAGGTGTTTCCATAAAGTTTATTATAGTCAATGTTGACCTATTGAAACTATGTAAATGTCTAGAGGTTAAAGACCAAGAATTATTATTAATTCCAATTAATTTATTTTGGAATTTTATTTAATTATTTCAATCATTTCTCTCAATCATTTTGTTCTATCACTAAGTCTGCAAATAGTGATAATAGTGAGAAAAAGCCAGCCAAAGTGAGAACCTATTTAGGGATGGGTTATAGGTGTTTAGGGATGATTATAATGGATTGGAGTATTTTTTTAAGACCTATTATTCATTTTAAATTTATTTTATAGTATTTATTATTTCCATACACAAGCAAAAAAGTGCTCATAAAGTGACTATTCTATGTAAGATAATATAGTCGAACCTAGGTAAGTGAGAATGGTTTGTATGAGGAAAATTGAAATTGGAGAATATGATACTATTATTTTAAGGTGTTAAAATGATTTTTTAATACCACATTGATGTATTGAGACCTAATTTTTGTGCCCATAATATTATAAAAATTCAAAGTTTGTTGACTAGTTATTGGCAGTGTTTTATGGCTCTAAGTGAGATTATTACAAAGAAGGTTTTAAGGATACAAAGGTTGAGTTGAAGAACCTAATGAGATGTATGATGACCCAAAGGTCATAAGGTGTATATTAATATGTTTTTTTTCATAGTGTTTTTGTAAAAAGGTGTGCTTTTGGTCTAAACATTCTTGACTATGTTTTTGTATGCATTGGTAGTTTGAGTGACCATCTTGCATAGGTAAATTGAAGGTGTTTTGTCAATATTTAAAGAAAAAAAAGAGTATTTATATGTTTTATAATTCTAAAGTATTAATGATAAGGTATTATAGGTATCATTGTGACCATATTAAATTTTTTAAATTCTAAATGCTTTGACTATATTTTGACTGTGTGTGACTAGTTTGAGTGGTCACTTTGAAAGAGTTAGTTTGAAGTATTAAAACCTGTGTGATGTTGTAAAATTTATTTTGTTAATTTTTTAGGTCATGGAGGACCTATTTATTAAATTTTTTTAGGTTATTTTTTGAGAAAAATGATAGTTTTTTCTATGTATCAAGGCCTAAAGAATGAAGAGACCTAGTTGTTAGGTTCAAGGTGTAAAATGAAGTTCTAGGTGGTATGGACCCAAGGTGATTATTGAATGTTTCTATTAAAGTGATATGTTAATTTTTTAAAGATTTTTTATTATTTAAATATATTTCAATATGTTCAAGTGTTAATGTGTGCATGAGTAGGCCTAAATTTTTTTAGGCCACATTAAGGCCTAATGGAGGTTTGGAGAAAATACGGTAATGGATGACCTATGAAGTGTGTGGTTGTCATAGATAACGTGTGTTTGAAACTATTTTAATTATTATTTAATTGAGTGAAGTACCTTGGTCTACCAATATGTGTTATGTGAAGAGAGTGGTATAAGTACAAGGCCTAATTGGCTAATTTATGCTAGGGGAATGAATTAGATGAGCTAAGCGAAGGAAAGAAGCTTTGAAAGAGAAGTATCAGGTCATTAAGGACCATAATAGGGTGAATAAGATCAATCATTCATACATGATCAAGTTATTTTAGGTGGAAACACGTGTGATTAGACCTAATGAGCCTAGAAGAGGAATATTGAGTAAGTAAGCCCTAGAGGCTATTTGAGTGTGGGTGAAGGGTTAAGAGTGAAAATATAGGAGGTCATAAACAATTTAAGATTATAAAAATATGTTCAAGATGATCATGTTATAGAGGTATCTAGTTGGTGTTTGGTTTCCTATGGGATTTTAGCCTCCTTATTAGTTGGTGCTACCTAAAGGTCAAGTAGGTGCTTGACTAAATTGAGGGGTGGGTGTTCCTTGATCAATCGGTACTAGTCTATATTTATATCTTGTCATTATATGAATATATTCCATATTTTAGGTTTTAGTGGTTTTTATCCACAATGAGGGATTCCCACATAGATGATGTGTTCATATGATGTATGGTCTTGTTCATGCTTTGGATGTACGTGCTTTCACGACGTTGTTGCTAGATCAAGTTTATGTATGTTTCATGGAATAATGTTTGGAACTGAATATGTATTATTATATAATAATTCACCACCCCACTTAGTATCTACTTCCAATAATTGGTATTAGATTAGGTCCTTTGGAGGAAGCTTAACAGCTTGAAGGTGATCCTAAGTATCATAAGATGGCTAAATAATTGAGGAAAGATAATCAAGAGTTGAGCTCAATGGTTAAGAACTTTAGAGAATAGGTCAAGTATTTTATGGAACATGAAAACAAGGTGAGTTATATTCAAACCAAATTTGAGAAAATACATGAAATATTTAGAGAAGATAAATTGACTATTCAAGGTCTTAAGGAACATGTGGAGATTGCCAATGCAAGTTTGATGTCAAAAGAAGAAAAGTGTAAACAAATGAAGGCAGAGTTAGTTTCCATAAAGGATGAACTTAATAATCTCACTATCAAGATGAAAAATTCAAATAAATAATGTGATAAATCAAATCAAGTCAAGAGTAAAGTGAAGAAGTCCATCTGGAAACTAAATGCTTTTAGGTATGCCAAGTCTTTTGATGGCCATTATTATTAATGTCATCTTATTAGTCATAGGGAAAGAAATTTTATTAGGAGAAGAAATTAGTCAAAGGGAGTTCATAGTTATTATCAATAAAAATTTATGAATGATGTTGTTTATTTTAGTTCTCATCAA
Organism: Torreya grandis; assembly: GCA_037957365.1. Lineage (NCBI taxonomy): Eukaryota > Viridiplantae > Streptophyta > Pinopsida > Cupressales > Taxaceae > Torreya > Torreya grandis. The sequence goes on along the minus strand of JARHVA010000891.1, from coordinate 3,533,984 downwards.
GTTGGTCATATTGCAAGATATTGTAAAAACAATCTCTCAAGTTATAAGAAGGTGCATGGAGCTACTATAATTTAATGAAGAGGTCAAAATTGGATTTGGAGACCTAAAGTAGTTAGGAGTGATTAGGTTAAGCCTCAAGATGTTTTTTTTTTTCTATGCTATATATGAACGTAAGAAAAAATTAATATATGAAAAATATGGTTGACAAGCACAAGAGGTCTCAGAAGGAAGTTAATCAGTCTACTAAGTACATGAGTCTCAAGGAGGTAAGAGAGGAGATGTGGGCATTTCCTAGCTTCACATTATTCTAGGACCTTGTAAAGTAAGGAAGTCTCTCTTTAGTCTTCATGTATAAATTATTTAAGTCTATATAAGCATGTGAAGGTAGTGGTGATAACATAAAGGAATTTCAAAAGGATGCTTTGTGAGTGTATGATAGTAGAATCAGTCTTTGGGTTAATAGAGAATGTTATTGATGATGTGTTATTGATGTAGAGGCCATATGGGGATTAATAAGTGCTTTTTGTAATTATGGAAGTGAAAATAATCCAATTGATAAGCCTTGTAAAGAGGTTACCCTAGTCTACGTATCAAATTAGGCTATGTAATTAGATTGATGACATCAACATTCACACATGTGAAGGTGTCAAGAAAAGTTAGTCACATGTTGTTGTTTAAATTTGTGCACAATTTATATGGTAAAAGTTTAAGGTCATAAAAATGCATGTATAAAAATATATATAAGGTGAAAATTTTGTCTCCCAATAATATTTCCTTGGTTCCATTCTTAGCCATTTTAGCAATGAAAATATAACTATTGGAATTTGAATTTTCAAATTTAACAAACGAAACTAGTTTGTAAAGAATGGCTTGTAAAAGCCATGGATGAAGTAAAATAAAGATGAGGTAAGAATAAAATATAAATATAAATTAGTATATAATAAACCAAAATTGATTATAAGGTTTGAACATCCATACAAATGTAATAAATGTGGGTTAAAATCGACTGTAGTTGACTAACTTTTGAACTAGTGAACCTAGGCAGAGTAATATGGGATTATAACATGTTTAATGATATTTAAATGATGCTATAAGTAATGGATTATGTAGATAACTCCTTGCTATTAATTATTATACTTTGAATATGATATAAAAGTGTGATTTTTTTAATGAAAATCATCAGGAAAGAAGACTATGTATGAAGATTTGTGCTCTTAACAAACTTGAGTGTCTTGCAGAGGTGTATGGTGCTTGTCGTCCTCAATAATGGTTGTTAAAAGTGTATGAATGTTTTCTGAAGGTCTTGGAGTTTTTATATAATGATTATGATTGATTATATTGATTATTTAAGTAAAGATACAACTCAAAAGATGAAAGGTGGTAAATTGAGGGTTTATTGTTTACAAACCCTAAGGTGGTTTTTCTTGATATGATTGACCTTTTAATGACTTGTGATGATCAGTGATCACTAGATTAGGTTTGTGAAAAGTTTTCTTCAATTTTTCACATGCTTATAATTCACATGTATGTTCTTATATGGTGTTTTAAAAGATAATGATAGAGCAGGGGTATGAAGAGTTGATTGATTGGTCTTGAAGACCTATGCTAGTGTAAGTAGAGAAGTTAGAGAATGGTGTTAGCATGTTGTTGAGATTCTATTTACATATCTAAAGATTTCAAAGTGTATCAAAGTATCCTCAAGGTTAATAAGGTCTCTCAGACCTAGTATTGACTGCATGTTGTCCATAAGGGTATTTAGTAGTGTCTTGAGTCTTAATAGATTATAAAGCATGGAGTTTTTATAATAATTAAGAATATATTAATTTTTCCCTAAGAGTGATTTTTTAAGCTTAAAAAGTATAATATAATGTTGTTGAAGAGTACTGTCATTGATTGTAATGTCTCTTGATGTCATGATAACCTCATAAGGTTATATGAGAGGTGTGATGTCATGTTATAGATTCTATAATAATGTTCAAAGATTTGAAGATGCTATAGTTTTGATTTTTCATATCAGGGTTCTAAGTGTATATTTGTGAAGATCAAATAATGTTGTCTCATGAGTTGATTTTCCATGTTGTGAAGTCATTTGAAGCCTATTTGAGGTGGTCTAATTGATCCAATAGGACAATAGTAAGAAAGGAGTGAATCAATGTTGATTACGTCTCTGTGAGATCTACTAGTAACATGGAGGTAGTGTGGGACATTAAATCTCAGTGTTGCATCATTGAGGAAACTTGTTAAATATAATTTTTTCTAGATGGAGCATGGAGTTAAGGGGAGATGACTCAAAGAGATTGAGTGGCTAGTAGAGATATGCATGATGTGAGGGGGATCATATGTGAGATATTACAATCATGAAGGAGATGTGGATAAGTTTGTTACAAGATGTGAACTCAAGATGATCGATATGAAGACTTGATCAAACCAAGTCATTCATTTTGACAAGGTATTGTATATTCATGCATGGAAAAAAGAAGAATGAGAGTTGTGTAAGAGGTTAGGTCCTAGGATTATAATAATATGTAGATGAACTTGAGAGGAGTATATGACCACATTGTAATTAATGGCAAAGTGGGAGAAGGAGAATAACAAGTTGTCATTAATGACAAAGGGGGAGATTGTTGGAAAATGTGTTACCATTGATGTCAAAATATGATGTCATGTGTGCATTGATGTCAAAGTTAATGACAAATTAGTGATGTAATGATTGTATGGATGAGTTTGAGCTTTAATTAATCGAGTCAATTGGTGCATGTGTGATTCATTTAAGGTCTTCATCTAAACCTTGTTCTATGACTCTAGGTGGCTTAATGAGGCATGTTGATCAATTTTGAATACATATGAGCTAAGGTGAGATTTGTTTAAGGATTGTCATGTTGTATCTAGCATGTTATTTTTATTTGAGGTCAAGAAAGATAAGTTAAGTATGTGAATAATGTCTTGGAATAGGCTAGGTAGCCTTATGTAATGGAATAGACTTGGTAGCCTAGTATGTTGAGCATATTGAGGCTAAAGAGAATAAGGTTGGAAGTTGTGGAGCTTGGAATGAGTGCATATGTCATTTTGACAATGATTTGGGATAATTACAAGAAGGTTCCAAGTGCTTGATATATCCAAGTTTGACTTGCAGTCCTAGACCTAATGTGTATAGTGACCTAGTGAGGTCTAAATGGAGGGTCAAGGTGATATTCCAAGGGATAAAAGCTCATGTAATCATGGATTCAGGTGTGATAGGTTGTGTCAAAGGTTTTGAATAAATTTTAGGTTTTGATGAAAAAGAGAAATCAAGAAACAATGTTAGAAGGACACTTGTGCATGAAGAATTAAGGTGTTCAAGCCTTAGAAGAAGTTTGTGATGATCATTGACACATGTAGATTTTTTCATGGTGACTTGAGCCTTTTTAAATACGTGTAAAATGCACCTAATAAGGTTTTCAAGTGTTTTTAGGTATAGAGCTTTATGAACATTTGTTAAGAATGTAAACTGGTTAAAACCCTCCTTGAAACCCTTATATTAACCCAATTAGAGAAAATTATTAGATAAGGCCTAGAATGGATTTATTTACCAATTTAGACTACTTGAATATATATATAACTCATTTAGGAACCTCCAAGTGGTAGTGGTGTATCAGGGTAATGAGCATAACCTATAGAAAAGGTGTTGTTGCTAGAAATGTTTTTGTAGTAGTTAATGTCGACCTAGTCAAACTATGCACATTCTTGGAGGTTAAAGGCCAATAATTTTTATTTATACCCATGTTTTTATTTTTTCATGTTATTTTTAATGTGTTAATCATTTTTTCAATCATGTTATCCTATTGCTAAATCGATAACCAGTTATAATAGTCAGAAAAAGCTAGTTAGAGTGAGAAACTATTTAGGGATGGGTTAAAAATATTTAAGGATGATTATAATGGATTGGGGTATTTTCTTATACCTATTAATAATTTTACCTTGATTCGTTAGTCTTGGTGATGGCCATACACAAGTAAGAAACTGCTCATGAAGTGACTAGTCTATGTAAGACAAGATATTAGAACCTAGGTCAGTGAGAATGGATTGCATGAGAATATTTTCAAATGGAGAATATTATCCTAGTATTTTAATGTGTTCTATGTATTTTTTAATACAACCTTGATGTATTGATAGATCATGGTTTTATCGATACTTCTATAGAAATTCAAAGTTTGTTGACTAGTTATTGGTAGTGTTTGGTGGCTCTAAGTGAGCTACTTAGAAAGAAGGTTTTGAGGTTATAGATTTTTATTTGAATACCATAATGAAATTCATGATGAACTTGAGTTCATGAGGTATCTATTCATATGTTTTTTTATGCCTTGGTAGTTTGAGTGACCATCTTGTAAGGGCAAGTTGAAGGCATTATGTCAAGATTTGTAGAAACAAATGAGTAATTAGATGTTTTATAAGTCTAAATGTTTGATGATAAGGTATTATAAGTCTTATTTTTCACATATTTATGTTTTGAAAGTCAAAATTCTTTGACTATATTTTGATTGTGTGTGAGCAGTCTAAGTGGTCACTTTACAAGAGTTAGGTTGATGTCTTAGAGTCTGTGTGATGTTGTAAAATTGATTTGGTGATGTTTTTTAGGTCACGAAGGACCTATTAATTAATTTTTTTCATTTTTTTGTTTCATAAAAATTATATTATGCTTTATTTCTAGAAGTTAGTGTTTTCTGTGTATTAAGGCCTAAAGAGTAAGGAGACCTAATTATTAGGTTTAAGGTGTCAAATAAAGTTATAGGTAGTATGAACCCAAGGTGAGTATTTAATGTTTATATTAAAGTAATATGTGAAGTTTTTAAATCATTTTTATTATTTAAATATATTCCAAGAAGTTCAAGTGGTAGCGTGTGCATGACTAGGCCTAAATCACTTTAGGTTTCAATAAGGCCTAATGGAGGTTTGGGGACAATGAGGCAATGGCTAACTTATGAATTTTTTGGTTATCACATGTAATGTGTGTATGAACCTATCTTAAATATGATTTAATTGTATGAATCACCTTGGCCAACCAAGATGGGTTATATGAAGAGAGTGGTATAAGTACAAGGCCTAATTGGCCTATTTATGCTAAGGGAGTGAATTAAAAGAGATAAGTGAAGGAGATAACCTTTGAAAGAGAAATATCAGGTCATTAAAGACTATAAAAGGGTTAATAAGTTCATCCATGCATATATAATCAAGTTGGTGTAGGTGGAAACATAGGTCATTAGACCTAATCAGCCTAGAAGAGACATATTGAGTGAGTAAGCCTTAGAGCCTATTTGAGTGTGGGTAAAGTGTTAAGAGTGAAAAAGAGGAGGTAAAAATTAATTAAATAATAAAAATATATGTTAAAATTATTACATTATAGAGGGATCTGGTTGGTGCTTGGTTGCCTATGGGGTTGTAGCATTCTTGCTAGTTGGTGCTAGCTAAAGGTCAAGTTGGTGCTTGATTAAATTAAGTGGTGGGTGATTATTAATTAGTTATTTCTATTATAAATTTAGATATCATCATTATAGGATTTTATTCCATCTTGTAAGGTTTAGTGGGCTTTATCCCCCATGAGGTTTTCCCACATAGATGATGTGTTCATGTGATGTATGCTCTTGTTCATACTTTGGATGTATGTGCTTTCATGATGTTGTTGATAGATCAAGTTTATGTATGTTTCATGGAATGATGTTTGGAATTGAATATGCATTTTTTTTACTAATTCACACTCCCCCCCCCCCCAACTAAGTATATACTTCTAAAAAACAAGGCTTAAAATGTGTTACTCAATTGATTATATCCCATGATTGAATTTTTTGGGAGGTTAAAGAACTAGTCGTAACCTTGATCAATCAAGGTGAAGGGAAACAACCTAAAATATACATATTAATGTTACAAATTAAATAACTTGAGGTATGTTTTATGGGATGTAATGTGTTCTTGTATAGTCCTTCTAGTGTTTGGAGTGAACTTTGGAATATAACAATCAACATTTCTAGGTAAATCATGGATATCACCTAGAACATCTATAGTTGATACAAATAACTAAGATGAAACCATTTGAAATAGTATATTGGTGATATATTGTTGAGATGATGTGGTTGGTTAAACTTATCTTATGGCTCTATCTTGATTATATTTAAGATGTCTATGATCTTGGAGAGGAGAAACAATTAATTTTCTATCTCCCAACTTGACCCCAGATTGCATGATCCTTGAAGAAGACTCCATAGTTGATCCAGAATTCAGAAGTTCTAGTTGGTAAATATTTAAATAGCATATAAATAACATAGTAAAAATGAATTCTCTGAGAAGAGATGTAGTATTACTCAAGATCGTAATAAAAATATATGCTTATCTCTAGGAAGAGATGTATGTCTTCACATTTTGGGTTACCTCTTAATTTATACACATTTTGAAAGCATAGGGAGTATGTGGAAGGTCACCAATCTAAAGGTATATTAATTGGTTTGACTTCCAAGACTTAAAACAATATAGAATTTGAAGAATTACTATTTCTAGAAACTTGTTATTTTTAGACTGCACTACTAAAATTGAAATTTGGGGCACTTTCGTTGGGTTATTAGGGATCAAACTTCATTTAACAGATCTCAATTCAATCTCACAATGTTCTCCTCATTATTATATTTCCAACGGTTCAAACGGCGAGTCAATTAGAACTACGGTGCAAAAGTTATGGCTCTCGGAAGTTCCGTCATCAATTGGGGTGGAATTGTCACCCGAATTGTTGCCTAAATTATTGCCCTGATCAATAGTGATAAACACTAATATCTATTAGTATGGGTTTTAGGAAATAAATTAAAAGCACACATAATAATTAGTTATCTATAATAAATTATAATATTATAGTATTAGAAGTTTCAATATCAAAAATACTTACAAGATAGGAAATATGGTGTTGTGTTGAGCCCTCTTTGTAGTGCCAATTTTTGTTATGCTAAAATTGTGACTCACTCAAACATAGTTAAGAACTAAATGAACTAAGTAAATAAAATTATTTGAAAACTCATGGGACAAATAATACCTTATTTTTAGGACCTTTTAGTGATCTAATGGCTAATAAACTCCAAATGATATAACATGGGTAGGCTAAAATTTTTTCCACTACAAGTTTAATTGATTTCCTCAGGATATTTAGGATATCATGGGTTATTTCCTATACAAATGGAATATTTAAAATGTAATTGGTAGATCATTTATCATTAAATAATAATAAAAATGTGATGGAGATATTAGGGTATAAAAGAGGTTAATATATTTTGAGATAGTTCTTTGAATACTCAAATAGTAAATCAGTGTTGGTTGTAATAAAATCATTGGGCATCAAGCCTAGCTACTTTAAAAAAAGGAACACCACAATAATAAATAATATAAGGGAAATTATGTTCACATTTAATATATAACTGTATTCAAAATAAATCTAATGCATAATCTTACAACTATTTTCACACTATGACTAATGTAAGCCTTAAGATAACCAAAATGAGATTTCAGATCCAATTAAATATAGTTTTTGCATAATATAATTGTAGATCCACTTTCCCACAAATAACATCCAATACTTTTTTACTTAGATTACTTCTCAAATTAGGATCTTTGGTAAACCATAAATATATAATAAAGAGGAAGATCAAATGGAATCTTAGCTCAATCTCAAAAGTGTTTTGGTACTCAAATGTGTTGAAACCTATAATGGAAAGCAATGTTTATTATATATACAATGATAGTCCACATTGGATATGATGCACAACCATAAATTAAATTCTCTTGATACAAACATTAAATGAAATAACTAATTAGAGCTAAGTGTTTTTTTATAACAGAATAATAAAGTTTAATGATCTAATCATGGCATAATTTAAAATATAAATTATAGGATGGAAGTGAATTCAATCTCTAAAGCACTCCGAACTCTAATGATCAAAAGGTACTCTACGGAATTCAATTTATTCTACATACCAATCATTGATCCAAATAGGAAGAGATATCTCATTACAAAACAATCCTAATGATAAAGCTATTAATTCATGTATTCGCTTTGTCCATTCCTAATCTCTTATGTTTATTTTCAAGTTAACATAAATTGTTTTAAATGAAATATTTTATTAAGTGTTGATGCTTTGAAAATATTATAATAATGGGTTGTTACAATATAGAAATAGGTGTATTATATCTTGTTGATGATCCTATTCATATCCTTGTCCTTTGGGTTGACTATACCTTGGAGCTGTGAACAATCTTCTTAATTTCATCCTATACCTTACCTAGATATTTGCCAATGATTTAGCCATTGCCATCTCCATGTTCATTTTCTCCTATGATCATATCACCAAATCATCAATACAATTTATTTCAACTAACTCTATAACATTCTTGGGTTTATGTCTTGTAGTTTCTAGATCTCCCCTACATGAAGCCTTTGTTTATAATTCAATGATAACCCACCACTTTCCCATAAATTATTCTTCACCCTAGACATAACATTTTGTTTCATTGTATGCTAAGGTAGATGCTTGTATGTCTTCCTCATTGCCCTTTATCATTATTCTATCTCCCCACTACTTTACTAAGTTGTTTACTACGTTTCCCTAAGTTTTTATTTGTTTCCACTTATTATCATTCTCATAACCTGGAGTCTTTCATATATTTGATGATTGTGTCTTTTTCCAATGTCATCTTTAGGTTAGTATGATGATGATAGATGGATGGATTTTGTTGTATTTATTAGTAATAATTATTTGTATAAGGAAATATGATAATGTCATCTCTAGGATAATAGTATGATGACATGTGGATAGATTTCACTACTCTTCTCACAAGGAAATGATTGTATAAGTAAATTTACTGATGTCAACTTTAGGTTAGTAAGATGATGAGATGTGAACAAATCTCACTAATCCACTTGACCATAAAAAAACATACATGAAACTCTACTAATGTCATCTTTGGGTTAATATTATCATCTGTTTAGGATCTTGGGATTTTGGGATGGTGCCAAGTGTAACAATCCTAGGACCTTTTGGGCATAGATATTTAAAACTATTAGTTCACTCCTGGGCTGCCAGGATTTTGGGATGGTGTCAAGTTTTTCAATATTGAGACCTTAAGGGCATGGATCTTTGCATTTATTGTTAAGTTTCCATTAGTATGGGTCACCAAGATCATTATGTGTGGCATTATCTAAAGACTTATGGATTTAAAGGACATAGTCATTTTTATAAAAGGATTTGACTTTAGAACTCTCTACATTAGCATAATCTTGAAAAATAGTCAAGATTAATGTATCATAAAACTTTGGAATATATCTATGAACAAAATAAGGAGATTAAAACTTTAGTAAATAATTAATAGTTTTAATATTTAATGCTTCCATAGTCTATATAATAACAAAAATCTTTTTTGGAAGAAAATGTGTCACGTTTAGATGATCAAAATGTTTTAGATCAACTACTATGATCCTTCATCAAGAAATAAAAGTATGTTGGAACAGAATAATCATGGTCCTATTTTTCCAACATACGTTTCTTTTTTGATGAAGGAGCATAGTAATTGATCTAAAATGTGTTGATCATCTGAACATGACACAATTTCTTCCAAAAAAGATTTTTATTAATGAATAGTTTAGTTGATGAAACATAAATAAATTTCTTAGAAAGCATTACTAAATGAAAATTAAAGCCCAAAAAAATAAATAAATATAGATTTCAATGTAAACTTGACCAAACAAGCACCAATCTAATTAAAATAAATCATTTCAATAGTTGAATGTAAATTTCAATCAATAACAAGATTTAAATCGCAATTTGAACTGACTACGGGTAAGTAAATATTATTATAAAATGGAAAATCTTAGCTATGAAGTATAATATAAAGACTTGCCTATGAATAACAAGACCAAATTACTCAAAAAACTACAAAATGTCATTTCTTATTACTCAAACTCTCAACAAAGATGATCTAGTCACTATGAACAAAAAACATTTAAAGCTTATGTCAAAGTTATAAACAAATCTGGCTCATAGTTTGGAGACTATAAATGGAACCACATATCTAAAACTTAAGTGGAATTCATACCAATATGTAATAACATGGAATGAAAACATATATGCTAAAGGAAGATGGTCCCCATGTTAAATCTTGATTAATGGGGTGTTTTAGAACCAACAACATCATTTGATACTTTTTGGACAATTTACCTCAAATTGACTACTTTTGGGTCTGTACTAGTGTTGTCTTGTCTCGTTACTTAAGGTTATGGATTATTCATAGGTGTATTTATGTTCAAAAATTTAGGGGTGGTGGTGGGAGCATGGTTGTGAGCATTACTAGTAGGTATCTAGGGATTCAAATAGGATGGAATTTTTTGCTAACTATTGATGGATGCAACAAACCACTAGTACTTGGTGTAGACATCTTATTTTTGCAACAACCATGTTCCAACTAGACTTTATATTGATTTCTACCAAATAATTCAAATCTAGCCTAAGAATTAATGAATGACCCAATTTCATCTGCACATCATATGTTAGTTCATAGAATCATGTTGAGGTATCCCTATTTGGTGTATTATCTTATACACAATAATAACCTCCCATAGATTCATCTACAGTCAAATTACAACCTAGAAAATTGATAAATTGGCTTTTGGACCCATTAAGCGGGGCACTTAACCAATTTCCAAAATGTAAAAACCCTAAGTAGAATTAATTAGCTAAACAAATATAATTAGTTACTTAAGTTAAATATAAACTAATTAAACTTGAATTAACATTAATTGGAGAACCTATTAATACAAGTGTCAAAGCCAATATTTAACAAGCTTCTTTGTGTAGTGTTATAATTCTAAATTTATTATAGAAATAATCATTTTTCCAATCGAATACAAGCCAAAAGTGGACAAGGAAAGGTGTTGCACACAAGGTAAAATCAATGACAAAGTATTCCATTGGACATAAAATCTGAGCATCAGCACCATTACATGACAACAAACAAGATCTATTTGACAATGAAGGTAAAGGTAATTGTTTTTATTTATCTCCTTGTTGTAGTTGAGATTAGATTTGTTATTGTTCACCCAAGTACTTAGGCAATTAGTTTTTTATTTCATTGAGTTTTTTGGCATTGGGGTTTTGTAATTATAATAACAAGAGAAAGATAACAATCTCCTTTGTAATCCTATGTTACATAATGGCATGTAGTCCTAAAACTAGAATTAAATGCATCTTAAATACACTTAAAAGTCTAAGGTAAGGTATTTTATCAAAGGTATGTCATGTGGTGTACACATTTTCTCCCTCACTTGGTTGTTCACGTGCCTCTATCCTCATCCACATGCCATTTCTTGTTACATTTTCTTGCAAGGTCAGAGCTCTAAAGTTTTCAAAGGGTTTAGGTGAAAAAGAAATATTTTCACCCAATAGGGTGAATATATATCAAGGAAAATTATATTTTCACCCCTAGGTCCTAAAGTATATTTCTATTCACTCAAAGATATCTTATTTTTGATTTTATGGTTTATTTTTCATGCCATTTGATATTATAGACACTATTTTTTTATCGAATAGTGTTATTGGGCCTTTTAGAGACATGTTTAACAATGCTATTTTTTGGAATTATCCCATGTTAGTTAAAATGTGAACATTTATACTATCCAATCCTATAGATTCATGTTAATTTTGTATGCCATCTCATCATCAATCCATTTATGGATTTATGACATGATCTCCATTGGCCAATTTCCCTAATGGAATAATTTTTTTTTACCAATTAATTATATATCTTTCCTTATTGGTGTAAAATCAATTTTATCCCAATTTATTTGATTTACTATGGAAAACCACTATGCTAATGATTATAACCACCTTTTATCAAATCATTATTTTTCCACCCATTAGCCCTACTAGGGCATTTTCATTGCAATAATGATTATAACCACCTTTAGGAAAAACATTATTCTATTCCATCCACCCTAATAGGGCAAACCATTGTGCCAATTATTATAACTACGTTTGGTAAAATCATTATTTTTCCACCCATCCATCCTACTAGGGAGATTTCACTAAGATAATGATCATAATTGACTTTGGGCAAATCATTATTTTATCCCATCTACCCTACTATGGTAAATCACTATGCCAATAATTATAACCACCTTTGGGAAAATTATTATTTCCACCTCCATTACCTAGGCCATGTCATTTATCCTCTTTTTGAGGGCCTATTCAATGACACTATTTGAAATCTAATCCTTTGAGGGGGTATCCAAGGATAATCCATCACCCTCTAGGACATTAACCAAGGCATTAATAGTTTTTTCATTCTTTGAAAAGACATTATTATGCCTGTGTCTTGACATGTCTTCCCAAACATGGGTAAACTATAAGCACTTCATTCTAGTCACAACCATGTTCTAATATAACTTTAGATTGATGTCTACTAAATAGTGAAAATTAAGACTAGGAATCACTGAATGACCCAATTTCATCTGCATATCAGATATTAGTCCCTAAAATTGTGTCAAGACATCCCTATTTAGGGTATTATCCTATACACAATAGTAACCTCTCACAAATTCATCTCCAATCAAATTGTGACCTAGAAAATTGATAAATTGGCCTTTAGACCCATTAGAAAAGGCACTTAACCAATTCCCAAAATGTAAAAACCCTAAGCATAATTAATTAAGTGAATCCAATTAATTACTTAATTGAAAATTTTATGTTCAATTAAATAATATCATTTTTTTAAAAAGAAAATTTCAATAAAAATGAGGTCATTATAATTTCATCATCCTCAAAGTCAAGGAATTAAAAATATCCCCATTAAATTCTTAAATTCAAAAATGGAGAGCAGTGCTTAATAAATGGGATCTCTATCCCAAGTGTTAATTGATTGTCCCCTCCCTAACCTAACTATGGTTAAATCTAACCTAACTACACTTGAGTCAGGGTTAGTTGGATAACCTATAAATATAAGTGCTAAGGCCATTATTTAACAAGCTTCTTTGTGTAGTGTTATAATGCTAAATTTATTATAGAAAGCTTAATTTTTCCAAGCCAATCCAAGCTAAGCCAAGCCACAAGTGGATAAGGAGAGGTATTTCAAACAAGGCAAATGCATTAACAAAGGAATCCATTAGACACAAAATCCAATCATCAACACACTTACATGCCATCAAACAAGCTCTATTTGACAAAGAAGGTAAAGGTAATTATTTTTATTCATATGATCTTAGCTTTATTATTTCTCACCCAAGTAATTAGGCAAGTAGTTGATTATTTAATTTATTTTTTTGAAATTGGGGTTTTTTAATTCCATTAACAAGAGAAATATAATAATCTCTTTTGTTATTCTATGTTACAAACATATCTCAATATTATAATTCACAATATTCATTTATCTAAGGTCATGGTTAATTGGCCTACTATAGATTAGTTTATCACCATTATATTTTAACTATTTATATATACTTAACCCTATCCCAAAATATATAAAATTAGGTTTAAATAAATGATTAATGAAGAGTATCTTGGTGTGAATATTTTCAATTTAAATATTTTATATCATAACATTATGTATAGGATAAAAATGTAGGTATGCATGTATAAACAATGTGCCATCAGAATACTCATCATCAATAATATCATACACATCAAAATTAATAATAGGTATATCTTATTTTATAATTTAAAGTGTACCAATAATTCCATCTGTAATATGCTCTTCCTTAATTATATAAGTATAAGAATCTAGAGGAGGATGTGCATTGTAATCAAATGCACCAAAAGATTAGGAGTAATTTCTTGTGCTACAAGATTAAGAAAGGGATAATTTAATATATTATACCTAGGATTAACATTAGGATGTGTTTATGACACATTTTTATATGATTAAGATCAAATTTTTTATCATATATCAAATCTTATATCTTATGTCTCAAAATGATGCATCTATTACTTGAACATATTAGGAATGGATGATAGTCATAATATGCATTACTATTGAATCCAGTAGATTGAGTCTTAATCACTTAAATATATATTTTTATAGAGGGATATAAATAATATTCCACTCAAGTAACTTATACAATACATTGTGAGTGGTTTCTAACCTAAAGGTGAAAATTCCTCAGTGAAGCTAACAAAATAAGCCAATTAACTAGATGTAAGACTATGTTTAGTATTTATTTTGATTTATAAGTTTGTTGACTTTGAAAATTTCCAATAGAATGAGGTTTATACACATTATTTATCTTTTTCATTTAAAAAAAATTAAATTCTCAATCCTTAGTGACATAGGTCTTAAAATCATTAGAACTTAATAAGCATACTAGACTCTTGTAGAGGGGGAATTTCTTTTTATTGAATGTATATTTAAATTAATTATCTTCCATTTGAATTGTCATCTTAAAGAAAATAATAAATTGATAGGCTCATTAGACCCTTGCTTAAGTTTTACAATATGAGTGTAACACATCTTATTTATGTTGATTAAAAAGTGTGATAAATTTTGATGGACCAAATGATGAAATACATGGTCTGATTGCAAAGGGATATCATAAAACCAATGCAAGGCATATTCATTAATAATCCATGAAAAAAATTAATTCAATAACTTCTTGTTGGACACACAGTCCAAACATGCTATGGGAAAGGCTCAAATATGATCTTTTGGATGACCTTTACCATCATATAATGTAATATTATATGACACAAAACCTATTGGTAAATTAATAAAATTAGATATAAATATATGATGTATTATTTTTTCCTAATATATAGGAATTATGTTTTAATTAAAACCTACTATTATATATATGAATAACTATTTGCACAAGGGTTTACGCATCCAGCATTGAAAACTATGTATCAATTAATGATGTGACATGAGTAACAACCTTAGGAAATATGTTATAAAGGGATTTTCATAATAATATTAGGATAAAATGAGAATTTATCCCACACCATGGGTTTACACCATATGTATAACCAGAGGAATAGACATAGGATTGGTAGCAAAAATAGTATTTTTAACACCTATTATCAAATCAATACCTATAAAAATTATATTAGTATCAGTAAATATATCATGTTTATGGTCTTAAAATATAAAAATCTCAACATTAATTATAGTTTAAACTTATATAATTGTTTGTAAGATATTATGTAGGTCATGGGGTTTCAAGTGGATTCATTTTTGAAATACAAAAAAAACCACTGTATTTTTGTGGTCTAAAACTTTAAGGTTATCTAGATGAATCCAATGATTTTATTGGTTATATTTTTTATTGATTATCTTGTTTATAAATAGTTTTAATATGTATTCGTTATTAACATTTTAATCAAAAAAATAAGGACCAATTTTAATTTCAATAATTTCCATGTTAGACACATCCTATTGATTTACAAAAAATATGATTATACTCAATTTAAACACTACTAAACCTAAATATCCACCTTAGAGGGATAAGAGAACTAACCTTATTATATGGAATACAATATGTGCATGAAAAAAATCAAAATGAACTAGAATCAAACATAAAATGCTACACTATATTGGGAAATAAGAAATTAAGTAAAAGATAAAAAATAGATATTGAATCTAAAACCATATGAAAAATAGAAGAAAACCAAAGGAATATAGTTTTTTATTTGGTTAAAACAAAGGAATGGGGTCAATAATATAATTTATCTATATTTTTATTAATTAAACCCTAATGACATAAAATTATGGAAATGTCAAATTGCTTAAGATGTATAATAACCAAACAAATTTGAATGTAGCTAGATATATATAGTAACTTATTTATTTATGTAAAACTAGTATAGGTATTGACTATCATATTATTTAGGGTATTTTTTCATGTCTTTAGTAGGATATAGTAATCAATAGTGATTAGGAAATGACCTATGAGTGCACAAATCTAAACTAAGACTTGGAAACAAGTCCAATAGGATTTTATTCAAACCTTTGTCTTTGAGAATGAGAATGTCATGATGCATACATACATACATACATACATACATACATATATATATATATATATATATATATGTCATGGTAAAGGAAATGATATAAACAATGCACATGACTACTCTTTGTAGGAAGAAGCAACTATAGACTCAAACATAGCTCTCAAAAGTTACACTACTAGTAAGCAGACATATTAATTTTTTTTAAACCTACAATAGGATCATGGAGAAATACGAACATACATAATCTATTGATATTCATGAATATTTATATTTTAACGGTTTCTTAAAATTTGAGTGATAAATATAGGAATGAAAATCCAAAATTATAGAGTAAACTAAAGATGAACAACTATAAAATTTAAACATTCACAAGAGCAAGAAAGATAAAACTTTGAGACTCTATTCTAATTGCATCTAGTATTAATTGAAATTAAAGCAAAGTACCAATTTTTTGTTATTAGATTGGTTAAAACCAAGTTACAGGGGCCCATTATCATACAAAATAAGCTAAAATATAGGTATGACTAAGCAACAATCCCTAGATAAATAATAGAGACCCAAAAAAAACACCCTTCCACCAAAACGACACTAAACTTTAGCCAAAGGTCTTAGGAAAATAAAAAGATATAGAGAAGAGTCTGACTAGTCTAATTCAAAATAAATGACCACATTTTTGGCCACCAAACTTTCACCTTTGATGTTTACGTCTCCTCTAGTGTGGTTCCCCATGAAATTATCTTTGTCCTCTCCCTTCCTCTTATGCTTTAGGCTAGTCAACTTCGTTTCTTCCATCTTCTCAAGATCCCTACTATATTCTACCCTACCACTTTGAGTGTTGTTATATGGGATGATTTCCTCAGTTCCTACCTTTTATTTACCAAACTATTTTTTTGCTAGCTTGAAACCCAACATCCCTTTAATATTTCCAAATTCCTCAACAATCTCATTACAAAGCAAATTCTACATCGAAATCTTTGTGAAAAACTTTTCCATTAAATCCTCAATACCCTCCTTATTCCTACGGTTAGTGGTCTCGCAACCCATACTAGCAATAGGAGACACATAAACCAAAATGCCCCTATTAATTCCTCAATATTTGAAGTCCCCTAGGAGGACTCACCTTTAGCCCCCTCAACATATTGAAACTTAGTGAAGAATTATTTATCTTTGTCTGATTCCTCCAGTTCACTTGCAATATTGTTCACCTCTAATAATATTCTAGAACACAATAGCTCCCCTTTCTTAACCAATATGATAATTAGGCACTGATGAATGATGTTAACTGATGGGTTTAATTTAAATTTTATCATCATAGATTCTTGCCATTTTAGCTAAGAAAATGAGACTAATGGTGTACCCTATGAAGTTATTGAGTAAGAATAAGTGATAGGAGAATATAAAATTTTATTTACCCTCCATATTAATATATCACATAATTTGTAGATAGACCTTAGGCCACTTGATAATTTTATCCTCGTGAACCCTTTTTTTGATAATGCGTTCGGTTTTTTCTTTTCATTACTGAAGAAGATATTTATGAGATCCTCCTTCCTCTTCTTGTCATTGAACACTTTGATCCCATAGTAGTCCATTCCTATTTATCCCTGATGAGTTATTTAGTTATCAAGATTCTCAGTCCATGCATATGAACCTCCTAGTCTTTTCAACCTCGAGTGAAGTCCTTAGATAGTCATGTGTCATGGCCTACTAGTCATTCCATAAAGGTTGAAAATCCACTCTTCACCATTTTATTCCAAAGGTATTTGTCCACTTTAACATCCTCACAAGAAATTGGCTCAAAGTGATCACAATCCCTACCCATCATTTATTTTGAAAACTTCTACCATAGACTACCTTGTTCAAACCCTTTGCAGTGTAATGTAAGTTGGAATTAAGACCAAATAAATTAATTTTATGGGACATCAGGTTGAATTTAGCATGTAAAATTATTAAGAGAGGTTTGGATAATGATATTTTTATATGAAATACCATCTACTCTTTTAGGCCTGATTTGATTCATCATTAAAGGGGTCATCATTGCATTATGTGTGCCATCCTTTATCCATTTTAATAAAGGGAGTGATATTAATAGGAAAATTATTACCATAACAAATTTTAAATTACCTCAAATAAACCCTAATATTTTACATCATATAGTCACATTTGTTCCCTTATTTTTACATATGTGCCAATGACACTCGTTTAAAATGAGACATCAACTTTTTTACATCATTTATTATTCTAGGTTTAAAATGAGACATCAACTTTTTTACATCATTTATTATTCTAGAAGTGTTCTAAGATGAGTTATTTAAACCTTTTAGGTAATTTATGATGTTCATGAAATCACCTTTAATTAGAGGAAATTCCATCCCCAAGTTGAATATGATGTCAATTCCATAGAGATCTTCTTATTGTTCTACAACATGATTCATTTAGGTTCCCAAGGGACTCGCATAAGCCACCCTAAGATTCCTAGAATAATCCATGATGACACCAACTACACCCACTGATCTCAAATTACATTTATTAACCTCATAAAAATTTAATCTAATCTAGTTAAGTGGAGGATGAGACCACTTAAATTTCGATCTATCTACACCGTATTTATGTGAGGTACCTAGTATGACAAGATTTAGCTGACAAATAATCTAGGAGAGGAGAGGGAAGATAGGATTATCAAAAGAATAATCATAAGACAACCAATTTTCCTTCACTAGGGCCATGATTATATTAAATATTGAGAAGGGAGAAGGCCTACATTTGTCAAAGACAATCAATTTTTTAGATAACTAGATTCCCTAAAACATATGGGCTAGGGTTATGTTCTACCATAATTTTAAGGGGGTAAATCCCAAGGTAGTTTCCATTGAGTGATAACATCCCTTATGCTTCTTGGGGTGGATTAGGAGTAGTTGGAAAGGCTAAAGGAGTGAAATATGGAAGAGGAAAAAGGATAGAAGAGGAATAAATTCTTTGTTAATTTAGCATCCTACCTATATAGCACACAATAGTTCAGGATAGGGATTCCCCTTATCATCAAATTGTCCACTATGACGATCTTATTATAGGTAGCCAACCATAAAAATACATTTATCTTTAGTATGATATTTTTTATCCATAGGACATTCCAATTTTCCTCTGACTTCTCTTAATCTCAAAGGCAAAGATATCCATATTTAATTGAGTAGAGGTTATTGGGATCGCATTTCTAGTTAATGTCATCATATTTTAGGAATATGATGATATGAATATTCTATAGAGTTAAATTTAAATTTTAGATAATGAGTGTTTGGTGTTGATTTAAATTTGCTTTATAACCTCCCAGTAATCTCATATCTTATGGCCGATGTGTTGAATACAACTATCTACTAAGGGGGGTGAATTAGTAGATAAGCTAAAACTAGTTAATTTAATATTTTTAGAGGAGATAAAAATTCATATTCAAATCAAATAATAGATATATATATAACACATAAACATAGAAACACATTACACCATATTTATACATGGAAAACCCAAAGGGAAAGACCATGGTGAGAATAGTTGCTAGAATCTACTGTTCTAATTCAACCTCACAATTAAACACCTCACTATTAAAACCTCATAGGTTACATTTAAGGAAAACCATTCTAAGGAGACATCAATACCCTAACTAAACACCAACTAAATTATTTTTATGGCACCAAGCAATAAGAAATATGAATCTACAACTCTAGTATACAAGATAGATTCACAAATGAATCTAGTTTAATTTATTTATTACAATTCTAGTCTATAACTACTCACTCTGTACTTATTCTTTGTGTGCCCTTTATTCCTCTCTGTTCAATCTCTACACATTCTCTATGTGCCCTTTCTTCCTCTCTACCTCACTCTTTATCCCTCTAACTTTCACTTTATGTCTGCATACATCTCAAATTAACACACTTTGAGTCACTTTGATAACACCTTTTTCAATTTCAAAAATAGTAGTAACCCCATAATGTTTAAGTTGTCATGTATATATAATGAATCTTAGGATTTCATGTCTCCAATTGCATTTACACTTTAACTTCACTCATTTTGGACTCTTCTCAATAATGACTTGACTTGTCAATTTCCTGCATCTCAATTCATGCTTTACACCATAATGTTCAGGTATCTTTACTATCTATGTCAACTATTGAATTCAACTCATAAATGCACAACCTCCTTAATCATCAATTTATTATAATAATAAATCTTGAGCTCCATGTATCCATAATGATTTCATCACCATTTCCTATTTGTTTCTCCACTTGACCATTAGAATAAATTTAATGGAAGCCTTTGATTTATTTCTTTGCACCATCTCTAACCATCAATCTCATTTTTTCATCTCACTATTTCCAATATAATCATATCGCTTTCACTCCTCTTGATATATTTAAACATGCTCGATCCATAATCTTCCATTGAATTGGTAACCATCGATCACCTTGTCTCACTATGTTCTTTCACTCTATTGGATTTTTCTCATCTAGATTTCCATGTGTAGTTTGATCTACGAAGATGCATGATGTTTATATTGGCTTTGTTGTTAAACTTTAGCATGTTGAATTCATCTTATTTTATTTGACATTCATGTATTACTTTTATTCTTTTGATCTCTTCAGACTTTCTCAGTATTTAACATGCCTTAACCCTTTGGCATTTTGAAAATTCCCTAGAAGACTCCACACTTATCCTTTGGAAATTTTTCAAGTGACCGATTATTCTTCCAAAATACCCTTCAAAAAATTTATAAGAGACCATTCCATCTGAAAGTATCCTTCAGGAATTTTGTAATTATGCACTTTCCCTAGACAAATTCTCTCAAAGAATTCATCTATGCCCTTCTTTTGAAAGTGTCCTTTAGATATTTTGTAAGTCACCTAATATTTTATTTGGGTCACATTCCCATTCGAAGCCTTGGCAAATTATCCTTTGGGATTTTTTTTTGGGTCATTTTCATCTAAGGGGCTTCGGGGCAATTTCCCCAACAAAATACTAAGTGCCTTTTTCTTTCATCATTTTTCAATGTACTTTTGGGGGCTTCTAAAAATGTACTTTCAAAAACATTTTTTGGGTCACATACCCTTCAAAATTTTTGTAAATTACACTTTAGTTTTTTGAAAATATCCCTTCAAAAGCTTTGAATGGTCCACTTACCCTTTGGCATTTTTGAAATGATCCCTTTGGAACTTTTGAATGGTCAACTTGCCCTTCAAACTTTTTACAAAGTACCCTTTAGGATTTTTACAAGGATACCTTTAGAACCTTTGAATGGTCCACTTACCCTTCAACTTTTTTCAAACAAATACTCAACCAATTTTCCTAAAAGAAATCACCAAAGCACTTTCTTTGAATGAATTCCAAATGGCACTCATTTCCTTTAGAAACTTTGTTTCATACATTTTATCTAACAAGGTCAAAACCATTTTCTTGAAATAATTTCTCAATTCACTTTCTCCAAAATAATTCCAACTTGCATTCATTTCCTTTGAAAACATTGTTGTGGACAATTTGATTGACAAAATCCAAACCATTTTCTTGAAGGAATTTCTCGAGTCACTTTCTCTAAAGTAATTATTTAGACAAATACAAAGGTGAAAAATTGACTAAGTATGGAAAAAATTTCACACATAACCTTATGCATTTGTAACATTTACTCTACGTATCCTTATGACTTAGAACTTAGACCACAAAGAGATACTTGTAAATGATAGTCATTTAAAGTACACAAAAAAATCCATAGGGATCTACAAAAATTTTGTTCAACTCAACACCTTTATCATTAATAAATAATATCATTTGACATCAATGATAATCCTTCATACATCAATGAATATGTCCAATAATCTCCCCCTTTGTCATTGATGGAAATCACCTCATCAAAATGACTTTGCTGCTATGTCACAATTTTGCTTTCTCCCCCTTTAACATTAATGATAAAGAGTCTTTATCATAATACATCAACAATATGCTCTTTTTTGACATCTTGGTTATTGTGATCCTTGGACCTGATAGCCTAGAACACTTTTTGAGGAACTCCCCCTTAGGAAATGCCACATTTGCCTAAACTCTACATAGACACATTCAAATCTAGCTCCTTTGGCTCTAATATTCTACAAATGATCATTTATATATCATTAGTCTAAAAGACCAATCAATAATCTACATATCTCTATATAGATAGTAATAATGATCTAGAGCCTAAAACACCTTTGTCACCTCCTTTTTCATCAAATAGCAAAGGGGCTATAGCTTTCTCACTAGATTGCCTTTTCTCATAATCCAAGAGTTAATAATGTTCCTTCAATACTCCCCCTGGATTCATGCCTTAGCACTAAAATCTAGTGATGTGGTGTGGGAGACACTGCTTCCAATTTTTCTCTTAGATACTTAAATTGCTCCTTGGGAAGAGGCTCATTAAATATATCTACAATTTGATCCTTTGTTAGCACATACTCAATTTTGACCTCTTGATCAACAACCGTTTCTTTCAAAAAATGATATTTTATGGATATATGTTTGGTTCTAGAATACATCACTAGATGCTTATATATGTTTATGGAACTTGAGTTATCACAAAAGATAGAAATAGGTTCTTGTTATTCTACCTTGATGTCTCTGAGAGTTTTCTTCATCTGCAAGACTTGGGTGCAACATGTTGCTGCGACATACTCTACTTCTACTATAGAAAGTGTAACCAACTATTTTTTTTCTCATCCATGACACAAGTCTATTTCTAAGGAAGAATACACCACAACTAGTGATTCTCCTATCATCCACACTTCCTACCCAATCAAAATCTACATATGCAATCAAATTGAGATCTTCACTTGTAGGGTACCACAGACCATAGTCAATTGTGCTCTTGATGTATCTAAAAATTCTTTTCACCTCATTGACATGTGATTTCTTAGGAGCTACTTGAAATCTTGTAACCATGCATATAACTTACATGATGTATGATCTTGATGTATTTAGGTACAATAGGCTACCTATCATTGATTTATACATAGTATTATTCACATTAGGGGACTTATATTCTTTGCTTAGCTTGCATCCAATTATCATGGGAGTAATAACTAGTTTGATATCTTTCATTCTAAATTTCTTGAGCATCTCCTTTACATACTTGGTTTGAGGTATGAATATCCCTTCATTGGTTTGTGAAATTTGTATACCAAGAAAGAAATAAAGTTCTCTAGCATAGACATTTAAAATTCACTTTGCATTTGTGTGGAAAATTCCTTACACATATTACCATTGCCACCTCCAAAGATGATATCATCTACATAGACAAAAATAATCAACATATATTCACCTTCTGCTTTAAAGTATAAATTATTGTCTGCACATCCTTTATTGAAACCTTGTTGTTTTAGGTATTGATACAATCTTGAATATCATGATCTAGGTGCTAGACCATATAATGCCTTCTTCAGTCTACACACATAATCTTCTTCATCTGTTAGCTGAAAACCTTTTGGTTGTTCAATGTAGACTTCCTCTTCTATGTTTCCATTCAAGAAGGCTGAATTTACATCCATTTGATATACTTTGAACTTCTTATGAACAAAAAATGCCAAAAACATTCTTATAGATTATAGTCTAGCCACTAGAGAAAATGTCTCTTCAAAGTCTATGCCCTCTACTTGTGCATATCCTTTACACACCAATCTTGTTTTGTTTCTTATAATAGCTCCATCTTTATTGAGTTTGTTTTTATAGAACCATTTTTTTCCTATCACATTCTTGTTTGAGGGTCTAGGAACAAACTCCCAAGTTTTATTATTTTCTATTTGACTTAGTTCTTCTTCCATGGCTTTTAACTAGTTTTCATCCTTGATGGCTTCACTAAAGGTCTTAGGCTCTATTTTTGAAAATAGATAAAAACTTAATCACTCCTTGCTCATTCCATCTCTTCTCCTAGTCTAAACTCTATTTTTTTTGCCAATTATCTGCTCCTTGGGATGGTCCTTTTGAATAAACCTTAAAGGTTCCTTTTTCATAGTATCTTCCTCCTCTTCACTATCTTCTTCTTCATTTTCTATTCCTTTTAATTTTTCAATTTTGATCTCCTCATTAGGTTTAATATGTTTAAATCCTTCTTCAACATTGACATTGATGCTTTAAACTATTTTATGTAGCCTCTTATTGTAACACACATAGGCTTTACTCTAAGAAGAGTAACAAAGAAAAATTCCCTCATCAAATCTTGACTCAAAGCTTCATAGTTTGTCCTCCTTTCTTGTGATGTATCATTTGCTTCCAAACACTCTGAAGTACTTGAATAATGTAGGCTTTCCATACCATAGTTCATATGGAGTTTTATCACTTTTTACCCTCAGTTAAACTCTGTTCAAGATGTATATTATTATTTGGACTACTTCTCTTTAATATTCATCAGATAGTTTGGCCTCTTTTAACATTATTCTAGCCATATCCTTAACAATCATATTATTTCTCTCAATAACTCCCTTTTGTTGTGGAGTTCTTGTAGCATATTAATGCCTTTTAATCCCATGTTTCTCACAATATTCTATGAACTCATTGGAGGTGAATTCTTCACCTTTATCAGATCTCAAACATTCGATCTTTCTTCCCATTTCATTTTCATCTATGGCTCTAAAGATCTTAAATCTCTCAAAGGCTTGAGATTGTCCTTTAAAAAGGTTACCCATGTAATTCTTGAGTAATCATCTATGAATAACATGAAGTAATGAACTCCTTTAGATCTTCTTGTCCTGGTAGGACCACACAAATTAGTATGAACTAATTATAGAGGCTTTATAGTGGCATATTATTTTATTTGTTGACCCTTATTTGCTTGCCTAATTTACATTCTCTTCATGTAGTATCTATGGGTTTATTTATCTTTGTAATATGTATTACACACTTGTTATAACTTGCTTTGACTAAATTTTTAAAATTGACATGACCCATTCTCCTATGCCACAACCAACTTTCATCAACCTTTCCTATGAGGCAACTATTACTGTTTACCTCAACAATATTTTAGATATTTTTCTCATTCCTTCTCCCTTTTAAAACTATTTTTATAGATGTCTTTATCTTGCAGCCTTTGGCATCAAATGTGACCTTGTATCCATTGTCACACATTTGGTTGACACTTAGTATATTATGCTTAAGTCCTTCAACATAAATAACGTCATGTGTAGGAAGCTTATTATCTATGTGTAAGGTTCCTTTCCTTTTGTTTTTTACTACTGTATTATCTCCCAAACTGATAGTTCCTTCCTTGAATTTACTGAACTTGGTGAACTTACTCTTTTCACTAGTCATATGCTTAGAGCATCCACTATCTATTACCCATAAATTCTACTCTTTGGCATGGAGTGCTATTTGAGAAATCAAGGATTGATTTTTCACTCTCCACATTTCCTTAGGTCTCTCATATGTCTTTTTCTTTTCTTTTCTAATGACTTGTGGACCTTTATTCTCATTAGGAGACTTGCATTTCTTTGCATTGTTTAATTTTGACATTGCAAAGTTAGTCCTCCAATTCCTACCTATGTGACCAAAATTACTACAATTGTACCATATTGTACTTGAATCTAATATAGGGGTAAATGAGTTTTTACATACAAGATTAGTTATCCTAGTATGTACAACTCGACATTCAATATCTCTTTGACCAAACTAATCACAGTTGTAACAATAACCATAAAAGGATGAATAGTATCTAGTCATAACATTTCTTGGTGCAATATATCAAACTTTCATATGCTTTTGTTTCTTAAAATCTACCACTTTAGTATATCGTTATACATCTTTGATTTTAGACTTTTTTTTAGAATTTATTCTCCTCACCTTAATATTATTTGGATCATTCTTAGTGTCTTTGCTGACCTTCTCTTTCTTTACTTCTATTCCTCCTCCTATCTTGAAATTATCATATAGGTTAGTTGACATACTAGTTGATGAACCTTTTCCTTTCTCATATCCAAGACCATATTTTTCATTTGAGGGCTTTTGAGCACTGATTAATTCATTAAGAATGTATGATCCTTTTGTCAACTTTAGACTTTCATCTAGTTGACCTTTTGATTTCTCAAGTTCTTTCCTCAAATCTACTATTTTTGCCTCAAGCTTCATGTATTCTTTAAATTTTGTTAGTAGTTCCATCTTAACTACTTCTTCTATTCATTTAGCCTCTTCAAGTTGAGTTTTTAGAGTCACTATCATTTGATTAGATTTCTCAAGCTCCCTTTGCCCAAGTTTCTTATATTTTGAGTTCTCTTTTCTTAGTTTCTCAATCTATTCTAGATAACAAACTAGTTCACCTTCTAGATCAATTTCACCTTCCTCTTCTTCATCCCAATATTCATGTTCATCCTATTCTTGATTTATGGGAGTGGATTCTTCTACCATGAACATGAATTCTTTTCCCTTTGTTATAAAAGCATAGTCATGATCATCATTCGAACTATCATTATCACTACCTTTCACTGAGTTAGTATCTTATTTTTTATATAAATTTTTCTTACTCTTGAAGAAGTTCCTCCTTTTTGTATTGTGAATTTCACCTTTTTGTCTCCACTTGCTTAGAACTATCTTTTTCATTATGAGGACATCTGGCAGTAAAGTTTCCTACCTTACCATAGTTAAAACACTTGAATGGTAATTTGCCTTTATATTTTCCTGATCCTCTCTTTAGTTATATAAAAAAGTTAGCTTATTCTCTATCAGTCTCCTTAGATTCAAATGTAGATGTTTTTTCTTTTACCTACTTTGTTACTTTGAATATAGCTTCTCTTTTGAAGGTGTCAGTCTCTCCCATTCTCATCTCATAGGCTATGAATGTTGCATGTAACTCATCAACAATGAGTTATCCAAGTCTCTTGCTTCTTCTATTGTAGATATTTTTGAATCATATCTTGATGGAAAAGGTCTTAAGACCTTCTTGACTATGGTTGACTCTTCCATTTCTTCTCTAAGACCTCTGATTGCATTCAATATTTCATCTACCCTGAGGAGGTAGTCAACAATCTTTTCCTCTTCATTCATCTTAAGACTCTCAAACTACCCTTTGTATGTTTGTAGTTTGTCTTACTTCACCTTGTTATCTCCTTCATATATGCTCTTTAACTTATTTCAAATGTCATTTATACTTTGATAATGCATAAATTTGATGAACTCTAATTTTCATAGTCCATAAAGAATAACATTATTTTCCTCAGCATTTTTTTCATATGCCTTCTTGGTAACCTAATCAGTAGGAGCTATAGAAAGATCTATATATAAATTTACTATAGACATCCATACATCAAACCCTAATGAGGATAGATATGTTTCCATTCATATACTCTAGAAAGTATAGTTGGATCCATAAAATATAGGTGATTTGTTTGAGGAGGATCCTTATTAGCTAGTCATTGTGTTCACTAGCCAATATCTATCTATGTTGATTAAGCTTCTCCTAAGGAACCCTAAGCTATGATACCAATTATTAAACATAACTATCTACTGAGAGAGGGTAAATCAATAGATAAGCTAAAACTAGTTGATTTAAGCTTTTTAGAGGAGATACAAATTCATATGTAAATCAAAGAAAATATGCAGAGATCACACATACACACAAAAACACATTACACCAGATTTATATGTGGAAAACCCAAAGGGAAAAACCATGGTGAGAATAGCTGCTAAAATCTACTATTCTAATCTAGCCTCATAGTTAAACACCTCACTAGAAAAATCTCATAGGATATACTTAAGGACACCCATCCTAAGGAGACAATAATCCCTTAACTAAGCACCAACTTAGTTTTTCTGATGGCACCAACCAATTAGAACTATGAAGCTACAACTCCAATATACAATATAGATTCACAAATGAATCCAATTTAGTTTCTTTGTTACAAGTCTAGTATTTAACTACTCACTCTCTGATTATTCTCTATGTGACCTTTATTCCTCTTTGTTCAATATTTACACATTCTCTATGTGCCCTTTCTTCTTCTTTGCCTCACTCTCTGTCCATTTGAATTTCACTCTATGTCTACATACATCTCAAATTGACACACTTTGAGTCACTCTGATAGCACCTTTTTCAATTTCAATAACAATAGAAACCACACAATGTTTAAGATGTCATGTATATACAATGAGTTTTAGGGTTTCATGTCTCCAATTACATTTACACTTCAACTACACTCATTTTGGACTCTTCTCAATAATGACCTGACCTATCAATTTCCCACATCTCAATTCATGATTTATGCTATAATTTTTAGGTCTCTTTACTATCTATGGCAACTGATAAATTCAAATCATAAATACATATCCTCCTTAATCATCGATTGATTAGATTAATCAATATTGAGCTCTGTCTAGCCATAATGAGTTCATCACTAGTTCTTGTCTATTTCTTCACATGATTGTTAGAGAAAATTAAATGCAGGCCTTTGATTTCTTTCTTCATGCCATCTCTAACCATTGAGCTCCTTTTCACATATCACTATTTCCTATATAACTGGATCACTTTTACTCCATTTGATTTATTTGAACATGTTTGATCTATAATCTCCCACTTAATTGGTAACTGTCAATCACCTTATCCCATTGTGTCCTTTCACTCCATTGGATTTTTCTCGTCCAAATTTCCATGTGCAATTAGATCAATGAAGATGCATGATATTTATATTGTCTTGGTCATTAATATTTGTCATGTTTAATTCATCTTATTTTCTTTGGCATTAATGTGTTTATTTTGTTCCTTTGATCTCTTCAAACTTGATCGATCTTTAACATGCCTTAAAACTTTGACATTTTGAAAACTCTCTACAAGACTCCATACTTATCCTTTGGAAATTTTGCAAGTGACCTATTCTTTATCCTAAATTCCCTTCAAAAAATTTATAAGAGACCATTCCATCTGAAAGTATCCTTCAAGAATTTTGTAATTATCCACTTGCCCTAGATAAATTCTCTAAAATAATTCATCTATGCCCTTCTTCTGAAAGTTTCCTTTAGATCTTTTGTAAGTGACCTAATCTTTTTTTTGGGTCACATGCCCTTTGGAGCCTTAGAAAAGTATCCTTAAATTTTTTTTGTTTGGGTCCTTTTCATTTAAGGGGTTTTGAGACAATTTTCCTAACAAAATACCAAGTTTCATTTTCTTTCAGTATTTTGCAATGTGCCTTTCAGGGCTTCCCAAAATGTCCTTTCAAAAATTTTGTTTGGGTTACATGCCCTTCAAATTTTTTGCAAAGTACCCTTTAGATTTTTGAAAGGATCCCTTCAGAAGCTTTGAATGGTCCACTTACCCTTTGACATTTTTTAAATGATCCCTTTAGAAATTTTAAATGGTCCACTTACCCTTTAAACTTTTTTCAAAGTACCCTTTGGTATTTTTGCAAAGATCCCTTTAAAAGCTTTGAATAGTACACTATTCCTTCAACATTTTTCAGACAAAGACTTATCCAATTTTATCCAAAGAAATAATCAAACCACTTTCTTTGAAATAATTCCAAATGGAACTCATTTCCTTTGGAAACTTTATTTCAGACATTTTGTCGAACAAGGTCAAAACCATTTTCCTACAAGAATTGTTTGAGTCACATTATTCAAAACAATTCCAACTTGCATTCATTTCCTTTGAAAACTCTGTTGCAAATAATTTATTTGATAAAGTCTAAATCATTTTCCTAAAGGAATTAATTGAGTCAATTTCTTTTAAGGAATTCATTGGACAAATACAAAGGTTAAAAATCAACTATGTATGGAAACATTTACACACAAAACCTTATGCATTTGTAACATTTGCTCTACGTATCCTTATGACTTAAAACTTAGGCCATAAATAGATACTTAAAAATGATAGTCATTCAAATTACACACATAACTCCATGGTTATCTACAATAAGTTTTTTCACCTCATCACATTTTTCATTAATATATAATAGCATTTGAAATAAATGACAATCCTTCATACGTCAATGACTATGTCCAACACGATGGTATCTTTGAAAAAAATGATCAACTCTGGATCTTGAATAGAGGAAGCTAGGGGGGACCAAATATAATAATAATACCATAAGTCAAAGTTATTCCCTTTTCCTATATTCCATTTGAGGTCTTTGTTTAAAATGTTCTTTCTTACTCTCAAGGCTTGCCAAAAAGCTAAACTATTACTAGGACCTTTTTCAATAAGAAAGGAATGTCCTTTCCCAGAATTTAGATATTTGGACCTTATTATTTTAGTCCAAAAGTTATCTTCCTTAATCACCCTACAATTTTGTTTTGATAGAAGAAATTAATTCAAGGATCTCACCCTTATGAATCCCGAGCCTCCTTTTGATGTCAAAAGACAAGCCTTATTCCAAGAGATGAGGGGAAACCTGAATCTATGATCATAAAATCTCCAAAGAAATTTTCTTTGAACTTTTTCAATCTAGTCTACTAATTTTCTAGGTATAAAAAACAAGGACATAAAGTAAAATGGGATACTTTGAAGGAAACTTCTCAAAAGTTGTAATTTTTTGGCTTGTGATAGGAGGTTTCCTTTCCACCTAGATAACTTCCTCTGAATCCTATTAATGAGAAGATTCCCAAATTTAGATTTCATAGGGATGTTAAAAAGAGGAATACCAAGATATGAAGAAGAGAGGTTCTTGATGAACAAGCCCAGAATTCTAGATATCTCATCATGTAGGGCAACCAAAGTGTTAATGAAAAATAATGAATTTCTACAAAAATTTACACTCTGGCTAGAGACAATTTCATAGATTTATAAGATTTTTCTAAAGCATTTGGATTCAATGACTAAATCTTTCCCCATTATTAGTGTATTGTCTATGAATTATTGGTGAGTGACTAGTCTAGTGTCAAGGAACCACTGTGATACCTTTGATGATGTTATAGGTTATGGCCTTATCAATCATCCTATGCAAGGACTAAATCATGATGATGAAAAGATATGAGGAAAGGGGATCCCCTTGTTTGAGCCCTCTTCTAGCCAAAAAAAACCCCCTGGAAATAACATTAATGATAATAGAAAACATGGGATTAGATATGCAAGAGAAGATCGATTTTCTAATAGACTAATTGAATTTGAACATAAAGAATTTTATTGAAGAATTACCATGAGACTCTTTCATAGGCCTTATTCATGTCTAGCTTGAGGAATATTCCTTATTTAGAGGATTGAACCACTGAGTGAATGGTTTTATAGGATATAATGATACTATCCAAGATTTATCTAACAAAGATGAATGACCCCTATTATTCCACAATCATATTTTCCAGTAGTATTTGAATTTTTAAGGATAAACGTTTCACACAAATTTTGTACAAGGTGGAACGTAAACTGATGGGCCTAAAGTCCATTACTTGAGAGGCCCCCTATTTATTTAGGATAAATAAAAAAACATGTTAAAATTTTGTATCAAATTACCCTCTTCAAAGAAATCTAAGACTACCAGATAAACCTCAATTTGAATAATGTCCCCAAAAACTTGAAATAAGAATTGGGGGAAACCATCAGAGCCTAGGGATTTGTCCCCTTATTGAGAAAATATGATATCTTTGATTTCATCTTTCAAGGGGGGAAAGGATGGAAACATTATCCTCTCATGAAATAACCCCTTCAATTAGAGTAACCACTTGGTCTTCTAGTTGTACATCCTCGGAGGGAACAAAAGCTAACATTTTTTTGTAAAAACTAATGATTTGACACTCAATAGCTTTTTATTCCTTATATTAGGTGTCATCCCTCCCTTATATTTTTGAGATGAATAGGTATTACTAACTCCTAGATGTAAATGTATGGAATAAATTTTTGTTTCTATCCCCCTCTTTTAACCAAATATTTTTGGATCTCTACCTCTAATAAGTTTCTTCCTTAGCTTCCAGGTTGTGAAAGAGACATAGGAGTTCCTTTTCATTTTCCTGGATAGAGGGGGTGGATATAGAAGCATTATTTTTATTTTTTAAACTATTGATTTCTTCCTCTATGAATCATTTCTAGATGAGGATGTTCCCAAAGACCTCCTTGTTCTAGACTTTGATTTTATTATTGGCATATTAAGCTTCATTACAAGGGTGTACATAGTGGATCCTTAAACTAGTAATTACCACCATTCCTTTATGGAATCTTTCAAGGACTAATTAGAGAGCCACATTTTATCAAATCTAAAGGGATTGCATTTATCTCTAGACATCTTTTCACTTTTAAAGAAAAGAGGGTTATGGTCTGATCCAATCCTTGGCAAAGAAGATAGAGAACTGGTTGAATCCAGATTCTAATTAAGAAAGATCAATAAACTATCAAGTCTAACTTAGATGATATTATCTCCTAATCTCATGTTGGAACATGTGTAAGGATTTCCCTTTAGGTCCACATCAATAAGCTCAGCTTTAGCAATGAACTAACTAGATTTTAACATGATATTAGTCAGGGAGAAGGTTCCCCCTTTCTTCTCTCCAAGGGTCAAGGGAGAGTTAATGTCCCCTGCCACCATCCAACACTAGTTTTTGAAGAGGTTTTTGATGTCTTTAAAATTTTTCCATAGTATACACCTATCATTATTAGAGTTAGAAGCATACACAGTAGTGAGAACCCTATAATTTTTAGAGAGAATAGCCTAAAAGAAGATGATAATATGGGACTAAATTTCACTTAAGGGGTTTCTATTCAAGACCTTGAGGTCCCAAAATACTGCCAGACCATTATATGCACCTTTGGAGTTGTCCCAACTACACAAATCCTTGTCCCAAATATTAGGTTTGATATTCAAGAGTTTTTCCATGGACATTTTAGATTCTTGAAACAAAACAATATCAGGTTTGTACTTCATAAGTAAATTTTTTTCAATTTTTTTGGGGGTTATTCAACCCCTTTATGTTCAAAAAGAAAAATCTCATTTCTTATTATTTAGGTAGTGTCTAAGTGTCATCTACATACCCTATATTTCCTATCTATCTATTTTTGCTTTCTTATCACTTTAAGACAATGGTCTACCTATTTTTTTCTAGTCCTCACTAACTTCCACTTTTTTCCTTCCCTTTTTCTTTTTAACACTCATCCATGTTTCTTCATTTGATTCCATGCTTAGATCAAAAATTTCCCCTATATTTTCTAAGGAACATTGGCCTTCAAAAGGGGAGGATCTCCTTGACTCCCCTAACCATCTGGACTATGGTGTAGGAATTTGAGAGGGTCTAATCTCTTGGAGAATTGGGTCTTTATCTATAAAATAATCTTTACACACAAAGGTACAAGAAGAGATTGGGTATGGACTATCCTAGGGAACCATAGGAAGAGGGGAAGGGCCAGTTGAGGACATAAACATAGCTTCAACTAGGATATCCTTCAAGGGAGAGGAGGTTCTGGATGTAGGCACCTACATCAAACCAATCAAGGAAACTAGTGTAGGGGAATCCCAAGGGGGGATAAGGATCCTCAAGGCTATGGAAGGTTTTATAATAACTTCATCTAAATTTTTTTCCCCAAATATAAAAGAGTTAAAGTGGGATTGGGGGGTAGGGGTAGGGGAGATTTGAGGGGGGATGAGGAGGGGAAACCAAGAGGGGGCATGGAGGAGGGTTCTGGGTGGAATATTTTTTCACCCTGGTGGGTGAGTAGGCAATTGAAGGTTTATTAAGGAGGGGACATGTTTTGGAGGAAAGGTTTAGGACATCATAAGTTTTAAAGATTCTTGATTCTCTTTCAAATTTAATCTTTTGATTTTAGATCTCATATTTTTATTTAATCTTAATGGAATGGATCTGAGGTTTATCAGATGGGATAAAAACATAAAATATATCCTCCAAGAGTCTCCATCTAGATCGTGTCACTAGGTTAATGGAAATGGGCTATCTGAGAGCCTTGGTAATTACCAAGATTACCTCTAGTGCCTAGAATTATAGAGGTAGTTTTGATAAGCTAATCTAAACAAGAATGTCCTTTAAGATTAGACTGTCAAGGTTGAGATGAGGCTAACAATGGATTTCCCCATTAACTAAGGACCCCCCATGAGTATCCTTATATAATATTTTGGGGGTGAGAAATTGAGCAAGAAAACATTTTTGGGCATGGCCATTATATCAATTTGGCCTTTTGGTTTCTATTTGATATTGGCCCATTTTCAAACCAAGTCAATATTTGTCCTAAAGTCATTTAATTTGGCCAAAATAGAATGCAACAAAGAGGAATCAATGTTTTCTATGATGGTATTCAATACTTTGAGACATACCTCAGATCTTCTACCCATTGGGATAAGGAAAGAATACTATATGAATATTTTGAGGTGACTCTCACGTATGACCAAATTTTCCCATAAATTAAGCTTTTAAACTTTTTTGGGGTCAATTTTTGATACCATTAGACCTTGACTCAACTCTAGCGTGAGTATCAATTGATCTTTTATGGTGTCTAATGAAGCCAACACCTTTTTTAGGGATATCATTGGCTCTATGAGATTATTGGTCTTCATCTCTCCCTCTTCCCACATATTTTTGGAATTAAAAATCCCCACATCAATTACCTTTTTATATAAGGACTTATAAAAATTTTCCTTTGACACTAGATGATGACTCCACTAACTAGAAAAGCATGAAAATATCAATAAGCATAATACTCATATTTTTTTGAAAAAATAATATTCATTTATTCACCTTGAATGAAAAAAATAGTTACATAATATTATTTAAATAAATCTCAACTTCAAATTGGATTTGACATCAAAAATTAAAATTCTAAAAAAAAAAAAAAAAACTACCTAGAGTTAACTAGACCTGCTATAAATAAACAACTAATTTTTGCACCTTTGACACAAAAACTTAGATGGGCCTAAAATTTTAAAAATATAATATAAATATAATATATATAATATTTGGTGTGTTTCAATTCAATTTGATGTTTGGTTAAAAATTTATCTAATTTCCTCTATTTTTAGCATGACTAAAAATACTAGAATGTAATATTCAGACCTCTATATGGTCTTTTATGGATCTCCAAACAACTTGAAACAACCCATAAATAGTTTATTAGTTTATGATTTCATTAATATTTCATTTATCATTGATTTTTTGTGAATGATATCCTAATCAGGATAAGTATTAAAAAGTTATGGCCTCTAGAAATTCACTCTTTACATCATTCTCCTTTAGATGAAAATAAATCAACTCCGATGAGTTGTCCTGATTATATTCCATCCATTTATTCTTGTCAATTTTATTCAAATCCCATTCTAAAATTCAAGTGCTATCTTTGTTTTTACCCCTTCTCACTATACCAAATACCTATTATAACTTCCTTGTCTTCTTATCCATAATATGCACTATGTTTTCTTTCTTTTTCTTTGGTACTTATTGTTTCCAATCCACTTATTCATCCTATAACATACTAGAGATATCAAAATTATATGGTAAACGTAGCTCATAAAAAAATTCATTTATTTTCTTCAAAATTCTACATGAACCAATTTTCTTGTACTTGAACATTAAATACTAGAGAAATATCAAAACTATATGGTAAACTTAGCTCATAAACATTGTCATTGATTTTTTTCACAATTTAGCACAAACTAATTTTATTGTAATTCAACATGTTATATGTTTTTGTTGGAAATATTTATTTTCTTAAGTAAACCATTAATTAATATTGTTTTTAAAAAGCATTTAAACTTATTATTACATCTATTGATATTTTATACTTCTCATTACTTTAATGTAGCTTACTTATTACTTCTTCTTGTAACTATTGTATATGATCTAAAAATGCTTCCACATCATCACTAAATTATTTTACAATTGATAAATGTACCAAAAAAAAGAGGATTTCTCTCATAAAAAATTTGAAATGGTGATTTTCCTATTTATCTATTTACTAAACTATTATATGCAAACTCGGCGAGTGGTAAATTTAGGTCCCATTACTTGGGCTTCTCTCTAATTATGCATCTCAATAAATTTCCCAAGCTCTTGTTCACTACTCATGACTATCCATATGTTTTTGGGTAGTATGCACTACTAAATTGTATATTAGTTCCTATCTTATTCCATAGAGTCCTAAAACATTGACTTAGAAATTTTGTGTCTGTATTTGATGTAAAGGTTTTTGGAACACCATACAATCTTACAACATCCTTGAAAAAACATTCTTCAAATATAATGGCATCATTGATTTTATTACATGCAATAAAATAAACCACATTAGAAAACCTATCTACAACAACAAAAATTTAATCATTACCTATCTATATGTTTGGCAACCCCAACACAAAATCCATACTCAAATTTGTCCATGGTCCTATAAGAATTGCTAATAGCATGTACAAATATGTATTTTATGCATGGACTTTAGCCACTAACATATCTTCATATTGAAACATATCTTGCAACATATCTCTTCATGTTTGGCCAAAAATACTTCTCCACCAAAGCTATCATATTATCCTTACCAAAATGTCTAGCCAAACCTATACTATGTAGTTATCTTATAATATTATCTCTTAGAGACCCAACTAAAATACATAGTTATTTTCCCTTACAGAGATAACCATCATGTATAATATATTAGTCATTAATAGTAAATGTATCACAGGCTAATGGATTCCCACATTTCTCAAATATCTTTCCAAAATATGGGTGATTATCATATAGTTCCTTGACAATGTCAAATATTACTACTTCACTCACCATAGTAGTTAGTAGTGCCACTTCCTTTCTCAAAGCATAAACTACGCAATTTTATTTTCTTGATTTATGATTCAAAATAAAAGTATATGCCTGTAATAAAGACACACACTTTGTATGCTTAGTATTTAAAGTATTTTTAGTATTCACATACTTCAAGGCCTCATGATATATAAATATGATAAAATCATTAGGAAACAGATAAGTCATCCAATGTCTTAATGCTTGTACAATGGGATAAAATTACACATCATATGTAGATTAATTGTTTCTTACCTCATTCAATTTATCACTAAAATATTTTATGGGCCTTCCTTGTTGACTCAACACAACACCGATTTTCACTTGTGAATAATTACAATCAACCCCAAACACTTTTTTAACATTGGGTAATGCTAATATAGGTTTTTCTATAATCTTATTCTTAAATAATTCAAATATTTATATTACTACCCTTGTCCACACAAAATCTTTTCCTCTCATGTAACCTATTATTGGTATAACAATACTACTAATTTTTTTAATTAAATTTATATAAAAAGTTTTCAAGCCATAGGAAATTCTTACCACTATGATCCTCTTTGTAATAGGTCATTAAAAAATTGGCTTTAATTTTTTTCATCCATTCTTACACTATCTAATAAAAGTACAATCACCAAAATACCAAACTATTCTGAATAAACTTTCGATTCCTTAGATTTACATAGAGCTTCTCATTTTTTAACAAATATAATACTATAATCAAAGTCCTTAAGTTATCTTTTTTTACTCTTACTAAATATCAAACTATCATCAAAATAAACCACCAAAAACTTACCAATGTAATCTCTTAGTACTGTGTTCATCACCCTCATAACTATGTTGGGTGCATTAGATAATCCAAATGGCATCACCATCCAATCATATCCATACCTAGTCTCAAATGTTTTTTCCATTCATAACCTTTATGATTCTGAACATGAAAGTAACTAGTCCTTTAATCAATATTATTAAATTATTTTTATCCTATAAACACATCCATCACATCATCTAAATGAGGTATAGGAAATGTATATTTGATAGTAATTTTATTGATTTATCTCATATCATTACACATCCTCCATCCCCCATATGTATTTACAATTATCAATGATAATGTTTCACATGAATCATGATCTACCTTACTACACCCTTTATCATAAATTTAGTAACCTACTTATTCAATTCTACCAATTCTATTGGACTCATCATATAAGTCACTTGATTGTGTAGAGATGATATTGGAATTAAATGAATATGATGTTGAATGTCTCTCTTTAGTAGTAAACCATCTGATAACTCATCAGGTATAACATTTTCATATTATTTCAAAACTTATACTAATTTTATTGGTTTTTTCACCACTTTTTATCTTCTTTTAATACTATTAATGCTTAATAGTAACCTGACATCTTCATGTCTTTGATAAATTATTTTATGGACAACATGATTTATTCCTTCCCTTCTTATTTAAGAGGTATAAAAATACAATTTTACTACCTTTATATAAAGTATATGTATTCTTTTCTCCATCATGAATTGATTTTCTATCATATTCCCATAGCATTATAAACAACACATGGAATGAATCCATTAGAATAACATAACATCATATTTAATCTTTGTATTTTTTTTCCTATACAAAATTTGAGCAAACACCTTTTATCTACAACAACTTCACTTCATTTATTAAACCACAAAATATGTTAAGGATAGGGATGTTTTGCACATTGAAAATGTAGTTTCCATACCATTTATTTAGAAACCATTTTCTCATAAATACCAATATCTATAATTATTTTTCATATCTTACCTCCTAAAGTTTTCCTTGTTTAAAAAATGTTTATTTGAAACAATACATCACCACCTACATTATAATGCACTTGATTTTTCCTTGGAGTAATAATTATTCTCCTCATCATGAGATTTTCAACAATGCATTTTGATACAAATTATGTATTTTTTTATTCTATCTTAGAATCTACTAAATTCAATCATGGGTGGTCTTCTTGCTTCCTTTATTATGCATGATAGTGTGAACACTCAAATGTCATGTGTCCTTCTTTTCTATGTCTGTAACAAACATAAGACCTACGTTGATTTTGAAATCACCCTACAACATGGCCATAGACTTGGCATATATAAAATAATCATCCTCTTTGTTGATACTTAAACCCTTCTCTATTATCTTCTTACTTTTTTAGACCAAGCAAAGATCCTATTTTAGTGGAATTAAACCCATCTTTTCCCTTTACTATGGGTGAGTATCTTCTTCCTAGCCCAATTTATATTCTAAAATTTTATCTATTTTATTTTTCTTGTGCCTTTAAAACTAATTTTTAAACCTCCTCTATGAAAGTATTATATGCATTATCAATTCATCTTTAATAGAAAAATTCAAACCATTTAAATAACTTATGGTCATATGTTATTATATTTCATCATGTTTCATTCGTATGGAAATATTGTAAAACTCATTTTGATACGATTTTATATTGTTATCCTTTTACCTTAAATTATGGAATCTTATGTATGGGTTTTATGTATAATCTACATGAAGCAATTTCTCCCTTAGCTTCTTCTCCATCTTTCTTCACATGTTGATCTTCTCTTACCATTTATATATATCTCTTTATGTAGTTGATCCCACCAAATCATTTCATGACCCTTCAATTTAGTGAATGTAAAATTTAATTTATTATTTTGTCTCATATTTTTCAATTTGAAAAAAAATCCATGCTATTTAACTATTCTATCAATTTCTTTGGTTTTAAACTACCTTGATAATCTAAAAAATCAACCTTCATTGCTTAGTTTATTCCTTATAAAGGCATAACCATCCTATTTTCCATCTATGGTGGATATTATAGTTCCCCCTTTTGTTGAATTCCATATTCAAGATCTATTTCTTCCTTTGCTTCATCTTTCTCTTACCTTTGTCTTTGATTTGTAATAATTATAATTAATTATTCCACTTGCCTCTATAGCTTTTCGGTAGTGATGTTCATCTGATCAATTCCTCCTCATCATTTTCATCTCATAATATATTACACTTATTTATTAAATCATATAATATTCTAAAAATATATAAAAATTCCAATTCACAAAGATATTGCCTCCAAAACAAAACTTGCTCTGATATTGGATGATAAAACCACTAACTATCAAAGCATGAAAATATCAATATGCATAATATTCATAAATTTATGAAACCATAATATTCATTGATTCACCTTTAATGAATAAAAACATTATGTAAGAGTCTTTAAATAAATATCAAATCAAAATTGGAGTTTCTATGCGAAATTAAAATTCTAAAAAAATGAAAAATTACATAGAGTTAACTAGACCTACTATAAATAGACAATTTATTTATATAACAAATTTGGCATGAAAACTCAGATGAGAATAAAATTTTAAACATATACTTTAAATTTATTGTGTGAGTTTTAACAGAATTTGATATTTATTTACAAAGTTATATGATTTATGTTATTATTAACATGACTAAAAATAATATAATGTAATTTCAGACCTATAGATTATCCTGTATATCTATCCTAACATTTTGGAACAACCCCTAAATGGTGTACAATTTATGGTTGCATGCATATTTCATTTATATATTTTATTAAACAAATTATATTCCAATCAAGTTAATGACTCAAAAATTATGGCCTCTAAAAGTTTTTTCTTCGCATCAAAGACTATATTTCAAGTGGGTCTAATAAGATATATCGAGATCCATTTAAATAATTAGTAATGAACATTGGTACCTAGTCTACACCAAAAAATATGAATTTGGGTGAATATTAAACACAATAATATATATTAGAGGTTTTTTAATTGATGTAATATTATTAGGTTGTGTTCCCAAAATGTTTTCATAAGTTAAGGGCATATGTCCCTCATTGGAAGAGACACAAATAGAAATTAGAAAGTGCACACAACCTATTAATAAGTGACCATACAAGATAATCCTAAACATGAATATTAAAATTAAGGATTAAATTGATTACATGTTGGAAGTAGTGATTATTAATTTGGTAGAAAAGGCATACTAGGTAATTCAAATGGTGGTGAAATAAAATAAGTTAGGGGAGATCAGAACCTATGGGGAGTATAAGGAATTGAATTATGCATGTGTTAATGACCTATTTATAATTACCTTCATAGATGATTGTTTGGATTTAGTCACATGGCATGAAGTTTATTAATTCATAAATGACTTAAGTTAGTATCAACAAATACCAATCATAGTTGAATATTAGTCTAAAACCACCTTTGCAATAGAATGAAGATCCTTCACATACAAGGTAATGAATTTTGGTTTGAATAATTATTTAGTTGCTTTCTCTAGAGTTGTGGTCATTACATTCAAATATTTCGTCCAAGATTTCTTATAATACTACCTTTACTATTGGGATATATTCTCTTTATTCAAATATAAACTATACAAGATGATAATGTTAGATTGATATTGAGCTATGTCCATCACCTTAAATTGGAAAAAAGTGTTTATTATTTACACTTTTTGGTGCTCTCTTAAGTCGCATAGTAAGTAACTATGGTATTTTGGTTGATCAATCTAAAATCATAGTCATTGTGAGTACTCCACTTTATAAAATTTCTACTAAAGTTTGAAAATTCTTAGGACATACTAGATATTATCTTAAGTTCACAAAATGGCACACATATGTAACTAATCCAATGGAGATATTATTATGAAAATATACAAATTTTGAGTGGATTGATGATTGTCAAGTATATTTTATGAATTTTAAATAGATGTTGTCAATAGCCCCAATATTGGGTTTCCCTATTGGATTAATTTGTTTCATGTGCATGTATACACTTTATTAACTTCAATAACTTTAGTAGGATATGTATTTGTTTAGCCAAGACATGAAGGTTTGGATCACCCACCATTCTCTTTGCAATAAGGAAATTATTAGTAGTGGAGAAAAATTACACTATAATATAGTTATTGGCCTTAGCTATGGTGTTTTCACTTCATAAATTCAAGCATTACCTTTTAACAACATCATTTTATTTTCTTAAAAATCACCAATATCTACTATATTGAGTGAATTAACCTATGTTCAGTCTAAGGATATCAAGGTGGCTAATGTTATTCCAAAAATTTCATTTTAAGATCAATGTGAAACTAAGGGGAAAAAATATGGGACCAAATCATCTTATCCAAATAAGTAATGGTGATGATCCATAAGACCTATAATATGAGTCATTACATGTGCACTTATTTAGAGTATTTGTGATTCTAGATAATATAGAGGACATATCCAATTCCCTAGAACAAGTATTTTTTACTATACATTATGTGGAGAATGTAATATTCATACCTCTAAATGGTCTTTTATGGATCTACAAATAACTTGGAATAACCCCTAAATAGTGTAGTAGTTTATGGTTTCATTAATTTTTACTTTATCTTTAATTTGGTGTGAATGATAGCTTAATTAAGTTAAGGAGTAAAAAGTTATGGCCTCTATAAGTTCACTCTTTACATCATTCTCCTTTAGATGAAAACAAATTAGCTTCAACAAGTTGCCCTGATTATATTCCATCCATTTATTCTTGTCAATTTTATTCAAATACCATTTTAAAATTCAAATGTTATCTTCTTATATTGTCCTTCTCAATGTATCAAATACATATTATAACTTACTTGTATTGCGTTCATTGTCTTCTTGTCTATAATATGCACTATATTTTCTTTATTTTTGATTGGTACCTATTGCTACCAATCCACTTATTGATCCTATAAAATACTATATATATCAAAATTTTATGGTCAACTTAGCTCATAAACATTATCATTAATTTTATTCACAATTTTGCATGGACCAATTTTCTTGTACTTAAAACTTAAATACTAGAGATATATCAAAATTCTATAGTAAACATAGCTCATAAACATTGTCATTGATTTTTTTCACAATTCTGCATGGACCAATTTTATTGTACTTCAACATGTTCTATGTGTCTATTAGAAATATTTATTTCCTTAAGTAAGCCATTAATTAATATTTTTCCTCAAAAACATTTAAAATTATTATTACATTTGTTGACACTTTATACTTCTCATTACTTTAATGTAGATTACTTATTACTTCTTCTTGTAACTATTGTATATGCCCTAAAAATGCTTCTACATCATCACTAAATCGTTTTACAACTAATAAATGTGCCAAAAATTTAAAAAAACATAGGATTTATCTCATAAAAAAATTAAAATGGTGATTTTCCTATTTATCTATTCACTGAACTATTATATGCAAACTCGTCTTGTGGTGAATTAAAGTCCAATTACTTGGAATTCTCTCCAACTATGCATCTCAATAAATTTACCAAGATCATGTTCACTACTTATGACTATTCACATGTTTGTGAGTAGTATTCACTACTAAATTGTATCTTATATCCTATCTTATTCTATAGAGTCCTAAAATTTTGACTTAGAAATAATGTGTCTATATTTGATGTAATGGATTTTGGAATACCATACAATATCACAACATCTTTGAAAAAACATTCTAAAAATATAGTGGCATCATTGTTTTTATTACATACAATAAATTAAGCCACAATATAAAACATATCTACAACAACAAAAAATAAATCATTACCTATCTAAATGTTTGGTAATCCCAACATAAAATCCATACTCAAATTTTTTCATGGTCCTCTAGGAACTAGTCATGGCATGTGAAACTATGTATTTTATGCATGTCCTTTATCTACTGACATATCCTTCATATTGAAACACATCTTGATGTATATCTCTTCATGTTTTGCCATAAATACTTCTCCACTAAAGCTATTGTATTATCCTCACCAAAATGTCTAGTCTAACCTCCAATATGCAATTATCTTATAATATTATCTCTTCAAGACCCAACTATGATACATAGTTATTTTCCCTAGAAGAGATAACAATCATGTATAATATATTACTCATTAATAGTATATGTATCACAAGCTAATGTATTCCCACATTGCTCAAATATCTTACCAAAATATGGGTGATTATTATATAGTTCCTTAACAAAGTTAAATCCAACTACTTCACTCACCATAGTAGTTACTAGTGCCACTTCCTTGTGTAAAGCATCAACTACCCAATTATATTTTCCTTATTTATGATTCAAAACAAAAGTATATACCTACAATAAATACACACACTTTGTATGCCTAGTATTTAAATTATTTTTAGTGTTCACATAATTCAAGGCCTCATGATCTATAAATAGGATAAAATCATTAGACACTAGGTAATTCCTCCAATGTCTTAATGCCTATCCAATGGGATACAATTAAACATCATATGTAGAATATTTATCTATTACCTCCTTCATTTTCTCATTGAAATATGTTATGGGCCTTCCTTGTTGACTCAACACGACACCATTTCCATATGAGAAGCATTACAATCAACCTCAAACACTTTTTTAAAATTGGGAAATGATAATCTAGGCTTTTCTATAATCTTATTCATAAATAATTCAAATATTTATATTACTACCCTTATCCACACAAAATCTTTTTTTCTCATCTAACCTATTATTGGTACAATAATACTACTAATTTTTTCAATTAAATTTATATAAAAATATTCCAAGCCATAGAAAATTCTTACCTCTATGATTCTCTTTGTAATAGGTCACTCAACAATTGCATTTAACTTTAATTCATCCATTCTTACACTATCTACTAAAAGTACAAACCCCAAAAATATCAAATTGTTTTGCATAAACTTGCACTTCCTCAGATTTGCATAGAGCTTCTCATTTCT
This sequence comes from Torreya grandis, assembly GCA_037957365.1. Taxonomy (NCBI): domain Eukaryota; kingdom Viridiplantae; phylum Streptophyta; class Pinopsida; order Cupressales; family Taxaceae; genus Torreya; species Torreya grandis. Next base: position 3,489,479 of record JARHVA010000891.1, on the reverse strand, counting down.
TAACAAATCTAATATCATTATCAAATGCCTTAAGTTATCTTTTTTAATCTTATTGAATATCAAAATATCCTAAAAATAAACCACTAAAAACTTACCAATGTAATCTCATAACACTGTGTTCATCATCGTCATAACTATGTTGGGTACATTAGATAATCTGAATGACATCACCATCCAATCATATATGCCATACCTAGTCTTCAATGTTTTTTCCATTCATATCATTCATGAGTCCAAATATGAAAGTAACCACTCCTTTAATAAATATTATTAAATTATTGTTCTCCTATAAGCACATCCGTCATATCATCTAAATGAGACATAGGAAATTTGTATTTGATCGTAATTTTATTGATTTATCTAATATCCATACACATCCTCCATTCCTAATATGTATTTATAATTAGAAATGTCAGTGTTTCACATGGATCATGATCTCCCTTACTATACCCTTTATCACAAATTTAGTAACCTATTTATTCAATTCTACCTATTCTATTGGACTCATCTTATAAGTCACTTGATTGGGTAGAGATGATATTAGAATTAAATGAATATGATGTTGAATGTGTCTCTTTAGTAGTAAACCATCTGGTAACTCATCAAGTATAACATTTTCATATTATTTCAAAACTTTTGCTACTTTTGTTGGTATTTTCACCACTTTTTATATTCTTTTATTGTTATTAATGCTTAACAATAATGTGACATCTTCATGGATTTGATAAATTATTTTGTGGAAAACATGATTTATTCCTTCCCTTATTCTTGAAGAGGTATAAAAATACATTTTTACCACCTTTCTATAAATTGTATGTATTCTTTGCTTCATCATGAATAGATTTTATATCATATTGTCATCACCATATAAACAACACGTGGAATGCATCCATTGGAATAACATAACACTGTATTTAATTTATGTATGTTTTTCCTATAGAAAACTTGATCAAAAACCTTTTATCTATTGTAACTTCACTTCATTTATTAAACCACAAAATATGATAAGGATAGGAATGTTTTTCAATTTGAAAATATAGTTTTTCTACCATTTATTTAGAAACCATGTTCTCACAACTACCAATATATATAATTAATTTTCATATCTTACCTCCTGAAGTTCACCTTCTCCAAAAAATGTTTGTTTTCAATAATACAACATCACCTTCATTGTTCTACACTTTCTTTTTCCTTGGAGTAATAATTTTCCTCCTCATCATGAGATTTTCAATGATGCATTTTGATACAAATTTTATATTTTGTTCTTCTATCTCAAACTCTACTAATTTCAATCTTGGGTAGTCTTGTATCTTCCTTTATTATTCATGATACTATGGACACTCAAATCTCATGTACCCTTCTTCTCTATGTCTATAACAAACATAAGACCTACTTTGATTTTTAAAACACCCTATAACATGACCATAGACTTAGCATCTATAAAATTCTCATTTAAACCTTGTAATTGATTTTGATACTTAAACCCTTCTCTATTATCTTCTTACTTTTTGACACAAAGGGGAGATGCTCCTCTAGTGAAATTAAACCCACCTCATCCCCTTACTAGAGGTGATTGTATTCTTCTTGGCCCAATTGATATTATAAAATATTATCTATTTAATTTTTCTTCTAGCTTCAAAACTAATTTATAAGCCTCCTACATAAAATTATTATATGCATGCTCAATTCATCTTGCATAGAAAACTTCAAATCATTTACATACCTTGTGGTTATATGTTTTTACTTTTCATCATGTTCCATTCATATGGAAATATTATAAAAATCATTTTGATCCTATTGTATTTGTGATCCTTTTACCTTGAATTATGGAATCTTATGTATGGATTTTATGTATAATATGTAGGAAGTAATTTCTCCCCTAGCTTCTTCTCCATATTTCTTCACATGTTGATCTTCTTTTACCATTTCTACATATCTCTTTATGTAGTTGATCCCACCAAATCATTGAATGACCCTTTAATTTAGTGCATGTAAAATTTAATTTATTATCTTCTCTCATATTTTTCAATTTGAAAAAAAATCTCCATTCTATTTTACTGCTCTATCAAATCCTATGGTTTTAAATTACCTTAATAACATAAAATATCAACTTTCATTATTTAGTTTACTCCTTATAAAGGCCTAACCATTATCTCTTCCATTTTTGGTGGATATTATAGTTCCCCCTTTTGTTGAATTGCATATTCATGATCTATTTCTTCCTTTGTTTCATCTTTCTCTTTCCTTTGTCTTTGATTTGTGGTAATTACAATTAATTATTCCACTTGCCTCTATAACTATTGGGTAGTCATTTTCATCTGATCAATTCCTCCTCATTCTTTTCCTCTCACCATATATTACACTTATTTTTTAAGTCATAAAACATTTTAACAAAATATAAAAACACCATTTCACAAAGATATTACCTCCAAGATTGGAACTTGCTCTGATACCAAATGATAAAACCACTGACTATCAAAGCATGAAAATATCAATAGGCATAATACTCAAAATTTTGTTAACCCATAATATTCATTGATTCACTTTTAATTAATACAAACATTATTAAAGAGTCTTTAAATAAATATAAACTCAAAATTAGAGTTTCCATGCAAAATTAAAATTCTACAAAAATCAAAAATTACCTAGAGTTAACTAGACCTACTATAAATAGAAAAATTATGCAAGTTTAGATGGGCATAAAATTTTAAACATATAATTTAAATTTTTTGGGTGAGTTTCAACTTAATTTGATGTTTGTTTACAAATTTATCTAATTTATGTTATTTTTAGCATGACTAAAAATAATATAATGCAATTTTGGACCTCTATATTATCTTGTATGTATATAATGCAATTTTGGACCTCTAAATGGTGTACTAGTTTATGGTTGCATGCATATTTATTTTATGTTTATTTTATAACAAATGATATTCCAATCAAGTTAATGAATCAAATTTTATGGCCTCTTAAAAGTTTGTTCTTTGCATTAACGTCTCTATTCCAAGTTGGTCCAATAAGATATATCATGATCCATTTAAATGATATATAATGAACACTAATACCTAGTCTACACCAAAATTTAGGAATTTAGGTGACTATTGAACACAACAATATATATTAGAGGGTTTATAATTGATGCAATATTATTAGGTTGTGTTCCCAAAATGTTTTCATAAGTTAAGGGCATATATCTCTCATTATAAGAGATGAAAATAGAACTAAAACGGTGTGCATAACCTACTAATAAGTGACCATACAATCTAAGCCTAAACATGAATATTAAATTTAAGGTTTAAATTGACTACATTTTGGCAGTAGTGATTATTAATTAGGTAGAAAAGGCATACTAGGTAAATCCAATGGTGGTGAAACAAAAAACGTTATGAGAGATTAGAACCTATGGGAAGTATAGGGAATTGAATTATGCATGTGTTAATGACCCATTTCTAATTCCCTTCATAGATGATGTTTTGAATTTAGTCACATGGCATGAAGTCTAATTCCTAACAAATGACTCAAGTTAGTATCAACATATAACAATCATAGTCAAATATTAGTCTAAAACCACCTTTGAAATAGAATTGAAATCCTTCACATACAAGGTAATGTCTTTTGGTTTGAATAATTCTCTTATTGCTTTATCTAGAGTTGTGGTCATTGCATTCAAATCTTTCATCCAATATCTCCTATAAGTATACCTTTATTATTGGGATATATTATTTTTATTCAAATAAAACCTATATAAGATGATAATTTTATAATGATGTTGAGCTATGGACATCACCTTGAAGTTGAAAAAAGTGTTTATTATTCACATTATTTGGTTCTCTCTTAGGTCACATAGTATGTAGCTATGGTATTTTAGTTGATCAAGCTAAAATCATAGTTAATGTGATTATTACACATTATACAATTTATAATAAAGTGTGATAATTATTAGGACATATTGGATATTATCTTAATTTCACAAAAGGGTACACATATATAATTTATCCAATTGAGATATTATTGTGAAAAGATACAAAGTTTGAGTGGAATGATGATTGACAAGCATATATTGTGAATTTTAAATATAGGTTGTCAATATCCCCAATATTTGGGTTCCCTAATGGATTAAGATATTTCATGTGCATGTATACACTTTATCAACTTCAGGAACTTTAGTAGGATATGTATTTCTTCAGCTAGGACATGAAGGTTTGGATCACCCACCATTCACTTCGAAATAAAGAAATTATTAGTAGTGGAGAAAAATTACACTATAATATATATATAGGCCTTAAATATGGTGTTTTAAATTCATAAATTCAAGAATTACCTTTTATAAACATCATTTTATTTTCTTAAAAATCACCAAGATCTACTATATTGAGTGAATAAACCTATGTTAGGTCAAAGGATATTGAGGTTTCTAATGTTATTCCAAGAATTTAATTTTAATATCAATGTGTAACTAAGGGGGAAAATATGGGACAAAATCATTTTAGCCACATAAGGAATGGTGAGGATCCATAATATTTTTAAGATGAGTCATTAGATGTGTACTTATTTAGAGTCTTTGTGATTCTAGATAATAAGGAGGACATAGCCAATTCCCTAGAACAAGTATTTTTTTCTATACATTATGTGGATAAAGATATAATTAGTTGATCAAAAAATCTATATCATTCAACATTATCAAAGGGATTATGTAAAATATGGGTAAGGATGATGTGATGTGCATAGTATCCCTGGACCATGAATGACCATAATTTTTAGAAGAAGCACATGAAGAGTCATAAGATGACACTTCTTAGGAGAATATACTATGAGGATGATATTAAAAATAGGTCTATGGTGACTTACTCTATTTTAATATGTGCACAAATTCATAAATTACTATGATGGTTATCAAATAATAGGAATGTTGAGTTAAAGGAATAAAATTCCTCTAAACCCAATGTTATTAGTAAAACCACTTAGCAATGGGGAATTAAATTTTTAGGACCTATAAATCTGACAAGTAAATGTAGTCATGATATATGTATAATAATTTCAACATAGTACTCAAAACATATGTATAAAATACTACAACACCAATTTCCACTACTAGATATGCATCCAAATTATTATATGATAACATCATAACCCAGTTTGGATGTCTAGTGAAGTTGGTCAATTTTATAGGAACACAATTATTGAATAATAGTATCAATAAATTGAAAAAATAAGTTATGATATCACACCATAAGATAAAAACCTATCACCCTTAATCCAATGGGTAGACAAAATTAACCAACAAAGTCCTTGAGAATATGTTAATAAAATATGAAATGTATAGAGAGATGATTGAGAGGATGAAATTATTCTAATCTGATGGGCATTTAGGACTAATTATAAATGTGAAACAAGTTTACTCCTTTCCTTTTGGTCTATGTAATAGAATTCATTCTTCATATGGAATAAATATTTCCAATTTTGTGGGTCATGTTTATAATATGATTAGGATATCAAGATTCACTTCATGCAAGGTTACTATATCTAACTCGTATGGAATAAATAAAGTAGACAGAAAGTTAGACATAGGAAATAAATAAGCAAAGTCAAAATGTAAGTCATGGTCATAATATATTATTTAAAACTTTTATTGAAAGCAAACAATATTATTTTATGATATAAAATTTATTGCACATTAAGATAAACTATGTGTTCAATGGAAAGGACCATATGTAATCCATGAATTATATCCAAAAATAAAGACATTGGTAAGGGAAATTAAATGAACCATTCTTCCAAGGCATGTAAATGGTTGCAAACTTAATCCTTACCAATAATGATATCTATTAATCTCATGATGAAAATTTCAAAGTGTATAAAGTAGCACCATGTAGTTAGGATATGTGTTTTATTTACAACTTTCTTATAGTTTTGTAGGTTTTAGTTCATATGTGTACAATGTGATATCTATATCACAATAAACATAACATAATATAAAAATCTAAGAGTCAAAAAGTATGAAAGGAAAGTAACAAATAAATGTAAAATTAATATGAAGAAGGGTCAACATGGGATTAACATAGCATCAAAAAATTAAGTACTTGTATGAAGCAATGATAAAAAGGTTATGAAGGATAGGAAAAAAATAATCACTCACAGATTATTTAATGGAAAATCACTTCAAATATTACACCTTTCCCAAAGCATATCAGGATGTTAGACTCATGTAATGCTAAATAAATTAAAATATTATAATAAAAATGTGGTTAGTCAAAAAAAAATTATTATCCAAAGAAATGAATCTATCCATTGACACATAAATGTCACATCATAACAACTGTTGGCATTTTAAACTAAGATCATAAGGTATTGTAAAAGAAATCAACACAATTAAATGTGAAGTGTTAGATGAGTGGAGTAAAGGAAATATATATAAACACAAGGAACATAAAGCACAATTCATCTCAAACCCCTTAGATCACAAAAATACCTTTGTAATATGAGCTTGAGATATTAACTTAAGCACAAAACCATCCAATTTTTGACCATAACATATGAATAATGATCTAATGAAATATCCTCATAGTATTTAACAATGTACAAAAAGAATAGATGGCAATAGGATTTTCATTTAGATATATAATATATCGTGATGTTTACCCCTTTGATTTCATAGACCCAATATAAAAAAATCATATGATATCCAACCATTGTTGTGAAACCAAGATCCTTAGCCATGCAACATCAACTGTGAAGATTGAATGCTAAGCAATTAATAAGTCTTAAAAATCTTAGACAACTCAACAAGGTGGTGGTGAAGTTACTAAGTCATTATATTTGGGGGGACAATAAATTTTTCCAAAGATGTTACCATATTCATCAACACGTGAAAAATGTGAGGGAAACTAAAATTATAGCATGAGGAAAATCCATCCTACCTATTTCACTAAAATATTGATTTATTTATTTAGAATAAAGTTGTAAAACTTGAAATAAGGGTAAGGTTAGTAAAACCTGATATGTTACGTGTGTTGATCTAGATGATTATGAAAACTCCTCTTTGTTTGGGGAGGAATGACCTATAGATAAGAAAACACTAAAAAAATGGTTGATTAGTTGGATAATAGGGTGGATTGCCTAGCATGAGCTAGATACAAGAAGCACAAGATTCATTGGAGGTTGTCAATCTACACTTTCAAACAATTAAGTTTTGAAAACAAAAGATGAATTACTTGTGTAAATAACAAAAGATACTAGAATCAAACACAAGAAATGTTTGAGAAAAGATAAATGTTTTTCACTAATTATACTAGTAAATGATTAGATATTAATTATAAATGAATCAAACATGGTTTAGAAGTTGAGTGATCCTCTATGATAATACAAAAACTTATTAAATAAGATTTGGTTAGGGTCTAATAGGTCAAATAAGTTTGTCATTAAAGATGATAGATAGAGACCATTGATAATTAGGATAAACCATTGGTGGTTAGGTAACTATTAGTGGTTAATGACCATTAGTGGTTAGGGTCAAACCATCAGTGGTTCAGAAACCATCAATGCTTACTATAGGATCTAGTTTTAGAAGAGAGGTTTAGCTAAGAAGGTTATAGGAGGGTTCTATAAAGTGAGCTTGGATTGGATACTAGTTATGAGATAGAGGGAAAGTGACATAGGAAATGACACCAAAAAACTAATTATTAAATCCTAATAAGGAATAGATACTTAGCATTATTATTATTGATCTAAAAAATGTTGAGGTTGGATAAAAAATTGATGTGTATCTTGAAACAATTTTGATAGAGTGATAGTACCTTTGTTGTTGATTGATGAGTTGAAGTAGCACTTTTGATCTTTGTCATAGTTACTAGAATCTAGAAGAATACTTGCACTAAGAAGCTCTAATCTCTTGCATAAAAAGTTATGCAAAAGAAGTTCTGATAATGATTGCTAATGATGTTTCACCTCCTCTTCCTCTCTTAATATAGAGGGAAGGGAGTGGTGGAAGATAGTTTCAATAAGGTATCTAACAAGCTATCTAATTTTAAGCTCAATATGTGTTGATTATGAGAAATAGTGGATCAAAAAACTATTACTAGAAAAGCAAGTTAGATTTTTAGTTGAAGTTAACCCTTGAGGTAGTTAAGGGTAAACCATCGATGGTTGAGGTTAACCATTGGTGGTTAAGGTTCAACCATCAGTAGTTGAGAGGGTGATGTTAAAATGGTATAATTAGACATTGTGACTTATGTTTGGTTGTTAAAAGGTTGTTAAATGGTCCCAAGGGGGTCGTAAAGTGATCTAAGGGTTAGCATGACATTTAAAACCATAGTATGTGGTTTTATAGTGTCTACATTTTGCCCCTTTTTATTACATAGTTTGTATTGACAAGCAATAAAATAAAAAATGAAAGATTGATACAAGGTCAAATACCTCGAGTATGGGAGGAGGTGTTCCCCCTCAAATTGAGAAGTGATGAGGTGAAACAGAGTTGATGACAAGTTTGAAAATTGGTTAAGTGGGTGATAAAGTTGGTGAGAGGTTGGGAAATTAAACACAATCATGCACATAGAATGTGACTAAATCTGATATCACATATCATGTAAAGACTAAGATGCCATATGTGAGGTAGTAATAAAACATGGTTGTCACTAGAAGGACAAGTGATAAGTAGACCAAGTGACTACATTTAGGCATGGTAGTTATGGTTTCACTTGTAAATGCAAGTATTCTAGGTAAGTTCAATGTGTTCTTAGGTATCCAAGGTAGGAAGTGATTTTGAGAAGACACAAAAGGGTCACAGGTATTATTATTACAAAGGGTCAGGATTTGAGGTACCAAAATGGTTGGTATGCAAAAGTAGTGCAAGTTCAAGTTGTTCAACATGGCAAGGTAGTCATTGGGTTTACAATGACCAAGGCAAGGTCATCACATAATGTGCAAAATTTGGGCTAAAATGACCAAATATAGGTGGTGTGGTTGGTTGGTGGGTTGGTAAAAAAGGTGATCATGAGTAGGTGTGGTTAATGTAAATGTTTTTATGGTAAAGTGTTGGTGAAAGGGGTAGTTATGACATAAAAAGTTATATTATGGTTGACCATCAACGGTCAGTTTTAACCATCGATGGTTGCATATGATTGTCGATAATTAAACATCACCCCAAAAAGGGTAATGGTTAAAATTAATTTGAGGATTATTATTCCTCATTTGAAAATTGACCTATGGTGTTTATCTTTACTTCTGTGATGACACTTGAGATTTTTTAATTAACTAAGAGATTGATTTGTGTGTTTGACTAGAAGTTGAATGGTGAGTTGGAGGTTTGATTAAGGTAAGCCATAGAAAAGGAGATATAATGAGGATGTAGAGAGGTTAAGGGAGGGCATGAGGCTAAGTAGTAGTAGTTACGAGAGTGACACTGTGATGATGATCATAAAATAAGGTTAGTGGTGTAATTAAATTTATGGTTTGTGTAGTTTTTAGTGGGTAGGTAGGGGTAGATGGATTGAAAGAAATGGGTCTATGAGATTTAGGTATGGGGTGGGTAATTATTAGGTGGTAATTCATGTAGGTGATATTTATTATAAGTATAGGTTAAAATTTTGAGATTTGGTAGATGTTTTGGTTAGTTTAGTGAAGCCCTAGGGCTTCGTATGTCATCAATTATCACCATAAAGTGACCATCGATGATCATTATCGACTATCATTGGTTGATAGGTGATCATCAATGGTTGATAGGTGACCATAAAAATGCTCAATATGGATATTTTTGGTGGTTTACCACTAAACCATCATCAGTAGAGTGGTGATTGGTGACATTTCCACAAAAAACCATCAATGTTCGATACTCGACCATCGATGGTTTATGATAATTTAAAATTATATTGGGAGGATGGGTGAAGGGTAAAGATGGGTGAATGGGAAATTAGGTAATGTGGTATGTAGATGAGTTGAAGGGTAAGATTAGGTTTAGGGAAGTATGTATAATAGGTAAAGTATACTAAGGAATGCATTTAACCTTACAGGTGATAGAGTAATTGTAGGTGCAGTATCTATTCCCAAAGCTCCTAGATGAGGTCCATAAAGTAATGACAAACTAGGAGTGGGATCATTTTATAGTAGTGGGCTTGGGTGGTATCTAATATTATTAGTGTGTGCCCAAAGATGAAACTATATTGGTGGCCCTCATTTAGAGATGGGACCTAGCCACTAACACATTTTTATTACCAATCAGAGAGATGATAATCCTATTAGAGGACATCCATTAAATTATGAGGATACATATATGAGGTGAGATAATAGAGCATATCAGTGGTAAGGAATGAGATGAGCTCATAAACATAATCTATAGGGAGGACTCAGTGAATGTGAGGTGGTATGTGGGAGGCCTCTAGTATGCACCCTTATATCATACGGATAGAGGAGCGAGATAGGTCATCATGATGATGATGGCCATGAATTGCTATGTAATAATAGACTTGAGTAGTGGTATATTTATTTAGATGTTTCTAGGAGTTCTTATAGTAATGATGATGGATCATACAATGTATGCTTGGGCACCTACCCTACTATTATAGATATACTGAGAGCTTTAGGGTTATATATCACATAGGAGGTATGGCATTAGTGTTGGGTTTGTGCTACACTATTAGGCATATGAGCACATTAGGGTGCTTAGACTAGGTGGGTTGCTATGGCATGAATTAATTCAGATAGACTATAGAGTTGGGTTTAAGTGATGAATACATGATCATATGCTCACTAGACCAGGGGGAGGAACATGAAACCTAGAGTGGTACTAAGATAGGTTAGATGCATTAGTCAAGGATGATGTAATTTTGAGACTATATGTTAGATTTATAGCATGAGTAGGTGTTTTGAGGTAAACCCTATCATTTCAGAGCTATAGGTAGATTAAGGGTAGATGACATCTAGAGGTTGGGTTGATCCCTTTTGATTGGGTAAGGAGGTAGTTTGGGTTAGTGTAGAATATACTTAGTGATTTCCCATGATACTAGAGGGAGGATGTAAATTTTACACTACTTGAGCCACAACCAAAGGAGTTTGATTTTGATTGGGAGGAGATACCAATGAGACCAGAGATTGATGATGCAAGGGTCGCACAAGAGTACCTTGTGTAGTTCTAGGCACATTATAGCATGGCATTATTTGAAGGAGATGATAGCCAGAATGATATGGATGTGTATGTAGAGGTTGGGATATGATGGAGGTGAATGCCTTTGATATATATACATTGATTAAAAAGAGAGACCAGGCATGGGGGGTACTAGCCATAGTATAGGCAACTTTAGCATCAGTGACCTAAGAGAGGGATGTGGCATAGGGATAGGTGGCCACACTTATTAGGGAGAGAGATCAAGCTAGAGCTTTGTTATGTGTGGTTATACATGAGAGAGATGCTCTTAGATAGTAAGAAAGTGAGTATCATCGCCTATAGGACCATTAGGGACTATCTCTATGGCAAGATATGTAGTGATAGTAGAGTAACTAAGGTATTATGAGGCCTTAGTTTTTATGTGTCTTATAGATGATCCTAGATGGGATGAGTATAGATCATGGATTATTAGAGTGGCTAGCAGTGTGATACCAAGTTAATGAGCTACATCTATAGTTAGATAGGTAGGTCTAGCAGGTGGGTAGGCTTTAGGAGGTAGTGGTGTTCCAAGGTATTAAACTCATATGAGACATTGTATTGAATGTGTTATATGATTTTGATACTAGCCTACAAGCTAATGTAGTGAGATACACATGTTTTTTAGAGATGTAAACATTACTATTGTGTGTGTGTGTGTGTGTGTGTGTGATGATTTTAATTATGATCTCATGATGTGGTTATGGTTATGTATATGTCTTATGGATGTGATAATTTAATTTATGTTCATAAGAAATGTGTGCATGATGTTATGATGTTGATGTGATTATGGTTGTGGGTATTGATGATGATGCTCATTTTGTAAATTAATTAGTTTATGCTTCCTTATCTATATTAGACTTATGGTGGATAACATATGTGAATGACACATTCATTTTTGATTTATGATTAAATGGCTATAGATATGATATATGGTTGATGTATAGTTGATGTATTTAGTTAGTTATATGATGTTTGATGTATGAGATGGTTAATTCATTAAAATGTTTTTATGATTAACAACACTTAAAAGGAATAAGGTAAGAAGGAAAACACTAAATAAAACACATAATTGGTAGTTAAATGTTTTTAATGAATTGCATTTATTTATATTAAGGTGAATTAACCTTAAAACACATATAGTAAGTTGAATAACAAAACTAAATGTGAGAAAGGATAAGAGAGAGAAGACAATCAATAGATAAACATCATAATGAATGCATCAAAAAATGAGTATGAGAGAATAAGAAGGCATGATGCTTATTCTTTGGTAAGGAATATAAAAAATTGAAGTTGGAACGGCTCATGAATATAAGCCATTTGAATGCTTTGCATTGGCGCTCATTTGTTAGTTAAATAGTGTTTTGATCACATAATGTCAAGTAAGCTCAAAAATCCCTTTGTTGATATAGAGTATAAAGGGGAGATGGATGTAAATGGAACCTTCTTATGAGACTAGCATGCCTCTTTTATAGGATACCAAAGATCCAATAGAAATAAGTCCATGTCATATAAGGTGTAGAGTGATTGATGTGGGAAGTATACTTATGAAAGTTGATTGTGAATTCTAAAATTATTCATGTCTCTTTCTGATTTTTATAATGGGTCATTTGATTGGGAAATTTATCTATTAAATAGGTTTCCCAAGAATTTATATGCTTTGATCAATGTCTTGCTCAACCATCCTTTAAGGGATTGGTTTAATTTTATGAGATTTGTTTAAGTCTTTTTATAGTTATCCATAAAGGTAACAATATACCTTACATTAAGAAATTTTGTTTAGTTTGGTAGTTTTCCTTCAAGGAAATAGTATGTGAATGCTTGTAATGACCCATAGAATACATGACTTTATTTTCTCTTTTTTTTGTTCATTTTTTACATGGATTTGCTTGTATAGGCTTAAAAAGATCACCTTTATGAATGTAAAACTACAATATAAGAATCTTGATGGTAGGTAAAAGAGATTTAAGTGATAATGACCATGTGAATCCATCCTATAAAGGAATGAAAATCACCATGGGTAGATTTCAGGTACCCATGTTCAATATTAGGCAAAGGTTGTAATGGATCATCACATGATTCAACCTTAATCAGTTGTCCTTAAACTAAGGTGATGAATATGGGTGAAAACAAGGGATGAGATTAAGTTAGACAAAAGGTGAGTTTGATCATGTTTTACAAAAAAAAATATGTAATTGTAAAGCATTGAGGGGCTTAGGTTCTATTTTACCAACATGAAAGGACAACCGATAAGCTCCTAATCCATACTTATGCATTATGATATAAGGTACAAGCTAATTGAAAGAAATCTTACCATACTTTATTTTCTTCATATTGGTTACATGTTGATTTTCCTTTAATATGAGATCTCTAATATTGAGTTTTCATACTTTGATGTGTTATTTATAATCATTATTTATTCACTCTTGATATACATAAATATGGGTAAGCATGGATAAATGATGTTAATCAAGTAGCTCATGTTGGGCTAAACATTCTTGATAATAATTTCCCTCATAAATGAGATCTTGCAAGGATATGTAAAGAGGGGGAGTTTTTACTTTGAGAGGCAAGACAACCTTTTCTCTAAACACAAGAGAGAAAGGTGTAACACACATATTGGTTTTAATTCTAGTACAATATGCCCATAAGGCAAAGGAGATGTATAAATTCCAATCCCACCCAAATGCATTAACCATTTTAGTTAGCATGTTCTTAAGAGTTTTGTTAGAAGCTTCAACCTATCCATTAATTTTATGGATGATAAGGTGATGAAAAACTTAACTTGATATTGAATGTGTCATAAAGGCCTTGATTTGTTTATTCTGAAAATATTTTCCATTATTAGTGATTATTTTATGAAGAACACCAAAAAGATAGATAATGTGATGGTTGATAAAATCAACAATATTTTTGGCTTTGTTTGAGACAATAAAATTAACCTCTACCTATTTGGTGAAATATTATGTTGTAGTGATGATAAAATGATGTCATTGTAAGGAATGGGGGTTAATTTCACTAATAAGATCTAGACCCCATTATGAAAAGGGCCAAAAATCTCTAGATACTTGGAGACTATGGCTAGGTGTGTGATGTAAATTAACATGTTAACATTTAATACACTTTTTCACATAATCACAACAATCTTGGTTAAGGATGGGCCAATAATATCCAAGGTGAAGGATGAATTTAGTGATCCCATCATGTATTTCCTTGATAGCATGCGAGATTTTATGGCTATGTAGGTAGTGGAAAAGAAGGCCATCGAATCAATGCTTGTAAAGGATTCCCCCTAATATGATGTAATGATAAGTACCCTGAGTGAACGCTCTTTAGCCATTCCTAGAAAGATTGGAAGGGACAATGGAAAGGTTGAGACAGTCAAAGATCTGCTTATACCAAAGGTTAGGTTGGGTCTCCTCCACATTAAATATGGCTGGAGAGTTTGATTGAATATAAGAAGGCTAGGTAAGATGATGGATAATTAAATATAGCTTAGAGTCAGTAGGCGTAGATGGGATTTTAAATGTGAGAAAATCCATCATATCATCAAACATTTTTGTAGAGAAAAGGGTGGATTGGATAAGGTAACTCTCAAATGATGCTAAGAGTACATCAGATAGTTATTTTGTACTATTGTAAAACATCATTATTACATTGGCAAGAGCCAATTACTTTTATTGACCACAAGTTGGGAGTCATGAAAGATACTGATTTTTTTGACTCTTAAGGCTAAATTAATTTGGAGACCTATCACTAGGGCTTCATACTCAGCCATATTATTGGTACAACTGAAGTCAAATTTGAAGGATAAAGGAAGCAACTCAGCATCAAGGAGAATAAGGATGATACTGACTCCCCTACCATGTTGACATTTTGACCCATTGAAGAACATGGTCATCTAGTAAGTGATGTCTTTTGGAGAAAGGGTGGTGTTGGACTCATCAAGAAACTCAAGGGAAGGTGGTTGGTTATATTATAAGGGAGGTTTAAATAATTGGTTGGCAATGGCTTTCCCTTTTATTGATTTTTATTGGAAGAACTCAAGATCAAACTTAGATATGAGAATGAACCACCTAGCTATATGCTAGTTTTGGTATGGCTTAGAGTGTATATACTTGAGTGGGTTGGTATTGGTTATGACATAGGTCTTGTGGTTGAGAAGGTAGTGATGATTTTTTATAGCCACAAAGACCAAAACAAGGCAAAGTTTTTTAGCATGGATATATCGAGTCTCATGCTCTATAAGCATATGTATAATGTAGTAGATGGCTTGCTCTTTATGCTACTCATATCAATGGGCTAGTATTGCCCCTAAGGAGTGGTTAGTGGTGGAAATATAAAGGTAAAAAGGTTGATCTTCCTTAGGAGGAATGAGGATGGGTGGAGATAGAAGTTACTCTTTAAGTGAACCAAAGGTTTTTTAATAGTGGTTATTCGAATTAAAAGATACATCCCATTTTATAAGGTGGATGAAAGGTTGACATAAAATAGAGGGCTAAGAGATAAAGAAAAAAATGGATTTGAGCTTCCCCTACAAGTTGTATAGTTTTTTTAGGTGGGTAGGAGGACGCATGTCAAGGAATGTTTTGATTTTGATGGGATCAACTTCAATTAATCAAAGGGAGATGATAAATCCAAGGAGATTTCTTGATAAACCCCCAAAAATAAAATTCTTAGGGTTAAGGTAGACATGGTAATAGATGAAGTGCTCAAAGATAATCTTAATAATGGCCAAATGATCTTTACAACATTTGGATTTCCTAAGAAGGTCATTGACACAGTCTTCTATGATTTTCAGAATAAGTTCATGGAATATGTAGGTCATAACATGTTGTAGGTTACACTAGTGTTATTCAGACCAAAATGCATGAACCTATAGCAAAATCTTCCCCAAGGGATAATAAAGGCAATTTTATTTTGATATTCAAGGTAAATTAAGATTTGATTATTACCCAAGAATCCATCTATAAGAGATATCATCTCATGGCTAGTTGTAAGATCAACAAGATGGTCAATGATTGGTAAGGGAAAGTCATCTTTTGGGAAATCAAGGTTAAAGTCATGAAATTATATGCAAATTTGAAGTCTTCCTATGTTTTTGGTGATAGGGATGATGTTCAAGACCCATTGTGAATAATCAATGGGTTGAATAAAATTTATGGATAAGAGGTGTTGAAGTTATTCTTTGACAAGAAGGGTTATACGAGGGTGAATCAAAAGAAGTTTTTTCCTAATTATATTAGCATCATGGTTGGTGAATATATTATGGGTAGTGATGGAGTGATAAATTCCTAGCATGTCACTATAAGACCATGTAAATGTTATGCTATGATCTTGCAGGAAGGAGGGGAAATCTTGAAGCTCCTTAAAATTTAGCGATTAGAAAATTAAGATAATGGATGGATTATTTGGAGTACCCAAGATGATATCGATGGTATATTTTTTCAACATGGGAAAAGTTTCAAGGAGAAGGGACCTATGGAGAGAAAAAATTTTAGCACTTAGATAGTCAAGAATGGAATCATCATCCTAACAGTGAATGGTATTAATGGTAGGAGAGTTATCTCTAACCATATCTAGATGAGTCATAGGAATTTTAGACACCTAAAATTGGCCATCAATAACCTCCAATCAATATTTTGACCAATTTCTACCCAAACTACACAATTTGGCCTAAAAACACTAAAACATGCTAAATGATGTGAAACTGACATATTCAAGTGCCAATTTTAGCTAGGGTATCCCTAAATGAGGTAATGAAATTTGTGGGATAGCTAACTTTGATCAGTTCATTTCGATTCAAAATGTTAATTTTGCACCCATGTGCTCTGGACTGCTCTTTCATATCAAATCTTTTACACAAGACTCGTGCTTTTACTATTTTTTATTGGCAACATCCTAAATGGGAATACATATCTAATGCATCTAATGTGGGATTCCAATTCTATTCTAGTCAAATTTAATATGAATAAAAAGGCCTTCTAATCAATTTAGGTAATTTGTGAACAAATTAATTAATCATGCTTAAGGGCTAATTAATCCATATTAGGGCCTAATCAATAATTCCATGGAAACTTGTTGAATACTTATTTTTGGAAATGAATATGGAATATCTACATCATCAAGTGACCTCATTTCTTGGGAAGATATCCCTAGGCCATAAATACCATAAATATTAGGATTCATTCCCTCCATACCTCATCAATGCCTTCCGTGATGCCCTCCATGCCTCTTAATTTCCCCTTCTTCCAATGCCATGATGAGGATAGTTACAAATTTTAATTGTAAAATTCAATTAATCCTCAACCACACATCTCAATATTGAGATGGATGGTTGAGGTTGATTCTGAACAAATCTAAAAATATATAAATAAGAGGCCTCAAAACATCATTTCTAAGCTTAATTTTTTCAAAGTTATAATGTAGGATTTGTTCCAAAAAACTTCAAGAAACTAGTGTTATAATGCCAAATTATTTCCAATCCAAGCCAAGCCACAAGCCAAAGGTACCAACAGGAGATGAAGGTAGCCACACTCCATTGAAGAAGACCTTTTGAAGAACAAGTTGAACAAACCACCATTGCAAAGGCATTTGGAGCATCTAAAGAAGGTGAAAGGAATTTTTGTGTTTTCATTCCTTTCATTTTAGTTGTGTTTGTCATTTGCTTTTGTTAACTAAGCTCTCCATAGTCTCTATGCCTAGAGATGTTATTGTATTAGAGTGTTTATTTCATTTTTGTTTTCATTTTGGAACTAACACCATAGTCACCATCCTCTCTTGAGTGAAATTCCTAGATCACAGGAATGGCTACAGTCTCCCCCTCATTTTGATATGTTAAGTGTATAAGGTTAATAATGTTGATGAAAAAAAGTTAGGGGGGATGATGTCAACATTCTTAGATGTTGATGGTGGATTGGATCGTAAGTATGGGAGTTCTTTTTTAATGACAATAATGGGAGGTGATTTTTTTATCTCTTTAGGTAGAGTGAAACTCAGACCAAATATTTTATGAGGATTTTGAGTCTTACATAGAGGCAAATTGTGTGGCCCATGCTTGTAATATCTTAGACCAAATCCCTTCCAAGAACACCTATGGAGGTATGTCCTGGTAAACTCTAGTTTATCTAGGTAGGATAAATTAGAGATGAATGGTTGAGGAGAAGAGGAGGTCAAGAAAGTAGCAAGTGGTTGATCAAGTCCCCCATAGATAAGATTTGTTTAGAGATTGAGAAGCCCAAAATAAATAGTCTCTAGTATTGGGGTCATAATCGAGGTTCTAGTCAATGTTCTCATACACTTGGGGAGTGGGGAAGGCATCCAAGGCTAAGAGGTGATATTCCCCAAAAAAAAGGCATAGAATGTGGATTCTAAGGAGTCCCATATGGGGATTTGGGTAGAAATAATGGATGATCTAGTTAAGGCTTAGTTGGTAGAAGAAGTGAAATCATCATTGGGTGAGGAAGACTTGGTAGTGGGAAGGAGGATAACATCATTCAATTGGTATGTTATATTGCATGATGTAAAAGGACTTGGGTTAGATTATATGGTAATCACCTAACCTTTGTGTTTAAATTTGATGCACTGATGTAGGGTAGATGGTACACAGTTCATGAAATGGACCCAAGGGCTCCCAAGTAGAGCATTGCATTAAAACTCACTTTATACTATGTAGAAGAGATCAGGTGGTGTGTGAGGTCCTAAATAAATGTGGATTATGATGGTTCCTAGAGTTATTGCTAAAGTGTCATTGAAAGAATGGAGCATTGCTATGGTTTTTGACATAATGTTCTTTGATAGTTTTAGTTGGTCATATGCATAAGAGGAGATCATGTTGATGTTATCCCCTCCATAAATCATAACCCCTTTGATGTTGAATAAATGAGGATCTGGATCCTAGGGATGAATGGAGGGTATTTCCAAATCTTTAATGGTAACTAGGGTGGAAAGCTAGAGGACTCTAACAAAGGTTGCTAGAAGTTATGGATCTTCTAGTTGGACCTTTATAGACTACAAAGATTATATCATTGCCTGATAGTGATAGGGTAAGGTATTAATTAACTCATATAAACTCATCTTCATTAGTTTTTTCTGAAGGTGATTTAGAACCACTATTTGGATCGATTCAGAAGGGATGGATTGAGGAGCACCCAAGATGTATATCTTGGGTTTGGGAGAAGCTGTGGGTGTTTGGGTTTAGTTGAGTTTTTGGATGGTAGAAGGGCATGCCCATGTAATGGACACCTTTTCCTCCCCATTATCCTTTTTTTTGGCTTGTGATTGTGTGACCACATGGATGGTATGGACTTATGGAAGATTTGGGTTCTAGGACTACTTCAGTTCCTCCTCACTCTTAGATGAGAGTGATGGAGCAGGTAGATTTAGGGTGGTGGTCTGAGGTTCTTAGAGTGGTTATGGGGTTATGGGTGGTTTTTCTAACAATAGTTCATCATCAACATATAGATGATAGATAAGGACTTGGAAAGCTTTAAAGTTTTTTGTATCATGTCCTAACATTCTATGGTATGAGTGAATCATATTGTCATCAAACCAAGATGGCTTAGGACTATGAGGGTCAAATGGTTTGATGAGAGGCAAAGTTAATCATGAAGCTTATAATAACCTCTACAAGATGGTTAAATAAGACTCAAGAAAAGGTGGCAAGGATGTTAGAGTGGAATCCTTCTTAGGAGTAGGCTTAGTAGTAAGAGTTTTGAGTGGTGCAGTATTCTTGGTGGTTAGTTCTTTAGAGTTCAAATTTTTAGAATTAGTAATCTTGGTAGTGGGTTATTTAAAAATAGAAGGTTTAGAAGTAAGATGTTTGGTAGTAGAGGGTTTAGAAGTCAAGGTCATGAAGAGGATAGGTAGGGGTGTATCTAGAAGAGGAGGTTAGGTTTGGGTTATCTTTGAGAGATATGTATTATTAATAGAAGGATGATGCCCTAAGATGGAAGAAGGATGTGGTCCCAAAATGGAAGGTAAGGTATAAATAAGTGCCAAAGTTCTAGATTTTAGGATCTTAGGTGGCTCTTCCTTTTTGGTCAGCTTGACTTAGGGTTTCTTTGGTGGGTTAGGTGGTGCTAAATATAAATTTAAAGGAGGGTGAGGAAGGCTCTGAGTAGGTATTATGCATAGGTTTTTTATGGGCTTGGCTAGAATGGGGGAAGCTACTTGGGCTACTTCAGGTGGAGTTAGTTTGGTTGGTTCAACTATGGCTTGAGGGGTAGAGGTTTCTAATTGTTGGGTTGGGATGATGGTAGGTTAAATAGTGGAAGTGGAAGGTTGGGTTGATAATGGCATGGTTGAGGGATCTTACATGATTGGGTAAGGAAGTCTAAGATAGTGCCAAAATATGGCATGATCCATGTTGGGTTGAGATAGGTATCCTAATTTTTAGACCAGTTGAGAGAAAGGCTTATAGATGGGTTTTATGTCTTTGACATTGGTCTCAAAATACAAACCCATGGGTTGATAGAGGGGAGTGGTTACCTCATCTTTTTCCTCAATCAAAGGCTCTAAGGTTTGGGAAGGTGGTTCTTCTATGGGATAAGTAGGTAGAGTGACCTCTTCCTTGGAAATGCTTTCCAAAGGGAGAGTGGATTATTTTATGATGGAAGAGAAAGGTGTGGTGGGAATGGTCATTTCCTCTAATATGTCTTCTAAGGGAGAGTTTGGTATCTCTACTACCTCGATAAGTGTAGAAAGGGGAATAGTTGTTTCTTTTGTTTTGGTTTCCAAAGTAATATAAGGTGACTCCATTACCTTAATAAGTGGAAGGGAAGGAAAGGTGTTTTGGGTAATGGGTTTACCTATAGCGAACCCACTAAGGACCATACTGATAGTAAGGACCTCTTAGTTGTGAGAGGATTCCACTTTATTGTTTTTGTTGTTTACAAAAGAGGCATGGTTGGTAAATGGTTTCCTAAATATGTCAAGTGATTAGTTTGGGGTGCATTGGGATTATCCATCATAAGTTCCCCCTTGTCAATCAACCCTTGGATAGTGATTTTGAAATTGTTGCATCTACTCACATCATGTCTAATTATGCAATGGAAGGTACATGGTTCATTTTATTTATACCAACCAAGTATAAGATGAGAGGAATCTAGTTGTTATGGAGGTTTGATAGATTAGAGTTGTATGATATTTGATTTTAACAACTTTTCCAAGATCAAATTAGATTACTCCCCTAGTAGAGAAAATTACCTTTGGTTGTTGTGGTTTTGGTTTCTAGTGTTTTGATTAGAGTAATTAGAAGAGTTGGGTTGGTTAAAAACTGGTGGAGGAGTGGTTTTAAGGACAATCATGTTTGTGGTTCCCCTATTTTTGGTGTTAAATTTGGTTTTATTTTTAGGTTTAGAGAATGAATCCTCATTTTATTTTAAGGTGTAATTCTTGTTTCTCAATTTTAAATTCCCCACATTAATGGCTCTATTCTCTAACTTATGTGCCATGGTGAAAGCTTCATCAAAGGTCCTAAAATCCTAAACCTGTAAAGTGGAGGAAATGTATTTGGCACAAACCCAAGCAAAAATATCAATTATCTCAGGTTTGGGAAAAGAGAAAGAGATTTAATTTATCAAGATTATATAATGGGATACAAAGTTAGCAATCGACTCATCATCAAAATGCTAAAAGGAATAAATATTGGTAATGGAATATTTATTAGATATGTTTATGGAAAAGTGATCTAAAAAGGTTTGAGCTAGTTGGGAAAAATAAAATAGGGAGTGTTTGGTCATGACACTATACCAATATAGTACCAAACCTAATAGAGACATGGGAAAGGTATGAAGAAAGAGAGCAGCATCATAGGCAATGAAATAGTAAGAGTGTCTAAATGCTCTCAAATGTTTTTGAGGGTCTTTTTGTCACTTGGATTTTCACCCTTTTAGGAGACACAATTTTTTCCTCATCCAAGTGGCACAATGGAATCACCTCTAGTCTTGTGGGTAGCCTAAGGAATGAGGTGAGTCTCAAGATACGGCTAGCTCTATTGATGTACCACTTAGGATTGAAACTACAACTAAACTTGGGGGGAAGGGAGAAAGATAACTAAAAACAAACTAATATAAGGGAGGTGATATAACAAATTTACTAATGACTTCCAACCATATGTATGATACGCTTGAGACCAAGAAACTAACCAAAACATACACTTTTCCAATCTAAGTCTTCTTGAATCAATGTTATATTATGAGGTTATGGATGAATGTATAAAGCTACGAGGACTATAAAATAGTCATATGAGGGCACTAAGGAAAATACTAACTCACTTATACTTTGAAATTTATTGGAAAACATCACATGCCCTACAAGAAGCTGTAAATAGGTGAGAGAATGTGATAATTTGCCAAGGAATCCATAGTTTTCACTAAGCAAATTCAACTTTCAAGTAAAGAACACTATGAACAGTCATGGAAGAGGTAACACTTATTCATTTTATTAATCAAAAGTTATACAATGAGTATGTCTTTTCCATACTCAAGTGCATCATCTGATACAATGCCAAAATGGCTAGCTCTTATAAAACTTGAGAGAGAGAAGAAGAAGAAGAAGAAGAAGAAGAAGAGAAGTTCAAGGGTCACACTTTTAAAGATGATCCAAGGAGTTTCTTGTGCATGTGGAGATGGTATGGGATGAATAATTCAATTTTAAGAGCTACAAGTTTCAATCCAAGTCACAAACTTCATGAAAAGTGGCATAAAACTCTCCATTTTGCATAGAAAAATTGCCTTCATGATTGGAGTTGTTTGAATGTCTTATTAATAATTAGGACCAAGATAAATTATTTAAATGCATGGTATGGAAATAAAAAAATTATTTTTCATGCAATGGTTGAATTCTTAGTCTTCTGGAATCAATTGAAAGTGAGCCATCATAATCTACAGTCGAAAAACAACTCCTTTCATGCACCCTACACACTTAGCCTTCAAAATGGCTTCAATTTTCCATGAAGATCCATAGGATGGATTTAATTATAATTTTTAATTCCCTAAATGTCCTTGGAAGCATCAAGGTCACCTTAAAATGTGTCTGCATGAATATTTTCATCTTCTTCACTAGCTTGTCCATTTGGCTAGTTTTGACTGACTGGGTTGAAACACCTATTTGAGGTACTTATGAACATTTTCAAGGCATTAAAATTACATGTGGATTTATATTAAGTCTCAATATTTCCATCCATGTTCTCTCTTAAAACTTATTACAACCTAGAAAACATATAAAATAGTTAGGAAAATCCTATTTATACCCTCATCCATATAGGTCTATACATCTCAAAAGAATGTGAAGTAACTTGATAGATTATTATACAAGTTTTAATCATCATCCTAGTCAAAATGGCTCATTATATTATCTATACAACTCAATCTTCCCAAACTGGTCTTAATCATGGTTTAGCAAGGGGTTTTAAGTAGTTTTGGGTCTTCAGGATTGTTCATAAAAGTTCCATTTCAAAATTTTATAAAAATTACATAGAAGTTATCTTAGGGGACCCTTATAACCACCTTAAATTTATTTGGCCACCATATAAATCTTCATGAAAGATATGAAGCTTTTAAAAATTACCTACCGAGCTTGTTTCCCTTATTTTCATAGGCTTGAATTAGTTTAAGGTCCAAAAATAGATGATCCTATCTTTATTTCCATTATGAGAGTTTTAAAACCTATTTAATAACTCTATTAACATTTTTCAACAAATTATAAGTCTTAACTCATGCTATAAGTGATGACGATCCCCATTTAGACATTAGGTCTAGCCATGTATAATAGGTCTAGCTACAAGTTTAACTCAAAATGATATTTATTTCTAGATTATATACATATAATAGATTTAAAACCTAAATTATACCTATCCAAACATTAATTAATCAATTTGGAAACTCTTCCAAGGTTGGGAATGAATATGATCCTCCATTTGGCTTTTAGGCCTAATGCATGACTACAACCTTAAGAGTGTAGGGTGCACTATTTGGTTTCCATATTCCCTACTTGTTTCCATGATTTCATAGGTTTTATTGAAATATTAAAATCATCCTTAAGGGTCTCATTTAATTCCATTTCACCTTTATATCACTTTCTATTAAATTTGTAGGGTTTTTGCTCCTTAAGAGTACTCTACCTCTAAGATAGAATAGAGGGGTGTTAACATATTCCCTCATCAAAAAAAAGAATTGGAGGGGGTTATCCAATAGTTTAGGATGATTTTTACATAAATTTATCACTTAAATCCAATAATATACCTTTTAACTCTCTCCATCTCCAAGACAGACCCTCAACAATGTGTATTGTGCAAGATTCCCTCGACTGACTGTGTTTAATATGTTTGGGACCTTGTCCTTGCTTGTTTATCCATTAATTTCCATGATCACAAGATTATGAAAAATTCCAAGGTCATTATATAGGTATATACTTCCTCTATTCCTTATTTTAAGCCTCCTTTTTAGTTTTCCAAAACCTTCAACCCCAGTCATACAGTCGATTATGTTTTTTATGTTTTCCCCCTAACAATGGCTTTTGTAGATGTTGATGAACCCTGGGGAATAATGATATAGTATTTGAAAATACTCTAAAATTTCTTAATACTAATAAAATTCAAGCTTATTCTTACACAAATCATATTCTATCTTACAAGTGATTCTTTTCTACCTGGGACTGAGAAACCCTATTTGGGTTGACTCCTATTATAGCTTATTTAGATCATTAAGACATTTCCATGATTTTTAAAAGGGTTTAATTTAATTTTTATAACCATATATCACTATAATTCACTTTATAATCCTCATTAATTAGTTAAAACAACCTTGAATCATGTAAAACTAACTCACTGTCCTACACAATCACATATAGGATTGTAGGTGTACTTAGGGTCTTTAAAAGGTCTGTGTAGGGATTTTTATTTATTTATATCTCATGAAGTCACAATGACCATTCATGAAGTTTTTAATATGATTTATCATCCAATAAATTCCCAACTTAGCCTTCAACCTAAACTTTTAGTCACTTAAGACCTCCACTGCTTGCAATTGAGACACCCCTGCTTATAGGTGCCATTAACCTAATACATTTGGTCATAGTGCCCTTAAACTCATTTATAAAAATATAAATTATTTTATAACCTATTATATGCTTTAATAACAATATATGGTCTCTAGTCTCCTTATTGATTTTATTCTTTCTTATAATGAGACAATTATGAATGATTGTTATAGGTTAACCTCTACAAAGTGTATATACTAAGGAGAATGTATGGGCTTTAAGGTCATCTTGTCATCATAAATTGATGATACTTATGTTCACTTAAGATAATTTTAAATATTTTTAATGTTCAAAAATAGGGGTGAATCCATTGTCCATACTATGAATGAAAAGCTCCTTCTAGACTCAGACCTGTAGACATTATTGGAGGATTTTAGTGCTTTAGAGACCACTTTGAGACTTCAAACAACCCCTCTCCATTGTTTCATCTACCATTATAACTTTATGAACTTATTTTATATACTAGGGACCAAAAACCCAAACCCTGATAATGAATCATAAGCTCCTATCACCATGTCACACGATATTCATGAAATCAAAGGGTTTTCTATTTTGACAAATTAGGGATATATTCTCAAAAATCAATCATTGGGTCCTACAAGGTAATCCTTCACTCAAATTGCCAATCTAGGATATTTAAAGGTGATAACATGATCTCCCTTCATTAATGGACCTCAATTATAGTTTTCTCTTTATGTTTTAATGCTCTAAAATGACTTTTCAATCTCTTTTCAAGACCACCTATTGGTGGTTATTTGTATACACAAGCAACAAGTATGATATTGTAGGGAATATACATGATTTTTGCCCCATGGTTCTTACATTGATTAATAAAATCATATTCATACCATAATTCATGTGAAACAATTATATTCACCTCCACTTTAACATTAACTGATTCATGAAAACACCTAAACATGCTCATCAATGGTTGCCAGACTGTTAATATTGCATATGGTTGTTATACTCATGGAGATTATTTTACAATATGAGCTTGGAAGATGAAGGGTATAAATATTAAATTTTGAAACACGTTGAAGGACCTATGATAAGTCTTTGAAACAATTATAAAGCATGAGGATTCTATAAATGGTGACAAAACTACCGACAATATAGACTCAACTAGCTTGTAAACTTGAGGCTATTAGCTCATCAAAACAACTTAAAACTTGAAATAAAGCATGATAATTATTGGATAAGGAACTTAAAATGATCTATAATAAATAAAAACAATTTATTTTTACATAATCTCCCAAACAAGACCAAAAATTGAAGGGTGCATGGATGAGTAAGCAAATTTGCATAGTCTACTTCAAATGGATGGCTCATGAAGCATAATTTACCATTTCTCAAAATTATTATATTTATTTGAAGGTATCTAAGTTTATAATATTCCCATAGGATAATTTTTCATGAAACCCCTTGTGATGGACATACCAATCAAAATCATGAGTATCACTTCAATCTACCAAGAAGGGCAAAAATGTAGAAGAATGGTTTTGTGCCAAAAATGGAAATTAAAAATAAAATCAAGAATGGAAATGAGTTTTGGGGAGATGAAGAGATTCATCTCACCATTTTCCAAGTGGAACAATTCCCAAGAATTGCCATACAAGTGACAAACTCTTCCATTTATTTTAAAAAACTAACTTTTCTTCTGATGAACCTACAAATTTCATTTTTTAAATTACTTAAGACCTTTGTAGACATATGTGGTATGAAATCACTCATTGACACTTGCACATTACCTAAGAAACCCGTATAAAGAATTAAATGCACTATTTTGAGCCCTCAAATGACCCAAAAATGATATATAGACATAAAAACTAATTGACCAAAGCTAATATAACATTAATAGACATAAATTAACATATAAAACACTTCATTAAAATATATTATACCCCCTTATAGGCCTAAAAATCAAGGTTTTTACTAGGGGTGCCCCTATTTGACCAAAAGGTTAAATTTGGTCAACAAATTAGTGACTCATAAGGGTATTATGCCTGCTATACTAACTAGACTAGTAGCCTTATTAGTCCATTGGGATTAGGAGTCATCTAAAGACTGAGACAAACAAGAAAATTTTGACCATGACTACCAAATTTTGATCAAGACAAGACACTAAGACTACCTCAGCCACACAAAGTAAAGGACACACACAACAAAGAAAAGAAACACACAAGACACACACATGTGATTAAGGGACTTAGGGGAATTTGAAGAGAACTATTATGTACAACTAACAATCATTCATACATCCCTTTCCAAGATCAAAGGTAAAGTTTCTTGAATCTCCTTTTGCATGAGATGGATGAGGATACCAAGCATGTTGCTCTTGAGATTGAACATTTGATGGACTGACATATTCCTTGGCACTTCATTTGACTTGTTCTCAAGTATAACATATTCAAATAGGTCTCCAATATATACATATTCCCCTTGAAATTGTTCACGCATTTCATGTTGTTTCCCATTCTCTTTCTTATGATCAACTTTCATCTTCTTTGTAGGCATGGTCTCAAAAGGAATGATTTCTTGCTCTTTGAAAGATTGAGGCTAATCGAGGTTTTCCTTGACCTCCAAAGGCTGATCTGAATTCTATTCTTTCTCACTTATTACATGATGTACAATGTCATTTTTCTCATCTATGACACCTTAGACAATGTCATCTTTCTTACCATCACTTGTAACCAGTTCTAAAGTAGTTGTAGATCCCTTGAGAGATTAAAACTCTTTGAAAATGTCTTCAAACCTATACCATAAGTCATAATCTTCATTTTTTATTAGCATAATGAAGGGTAACAACAAGAGAGACTCCCTAAAATTATTATTTAGATTCCAAAAGGACCTCTTCCAAGTTTTCTTCTTCAACACAAATAGTGTATGCTTCATCACCAACCAAACAAGGAGATTCAACTTAAGAAGTCACCTCTTCTTCATCAATTAAAACCTCTTGATAGTTTTCAATGTGCACCTTAGCTGTCACAATCTGATCTTGTTTTTCTAAGGCTGCAACATCTTCAAATTATTTCTTGTTGATGCCAAGACTAGGCATCTTGAAATCTGGTGACTTAGCCCAATAAGGCTGCCAAAGAGTTGCAATTTATTCAAGTAAGAGTTCTAAATTTTCCTCAACCAATTTCTCTTCTTGAGGTTCCCACACTATAGGTCCATCAAGGTAAAGGGTTATGTGATGAGGACAAGATGAACTAGTTGGTGGAGGTGGAATATAGGGCTCAAAACCAAATTGAGAATGCAAGGTAAGAGGTTCTTTTGGGAGCTCTTGAGGAAGGATAGGAAGACCTTGGGTTAAAAAACATGAGTTTCTTCCTTACACTTTACATTCACTTCATTCACATCTAATTCAAATTAGGAATTCTCTTGAGAAAGGTTAGATGGAGTGTGTTTAGGCATAGGATCTTCTTTTGGGTCTAAACCTTCCATCTCACCTTGATTTAGCAATGTCATATTTGAATCTAATTCTTAAATTTATTTGGCTAAGTTATCTAGGAAACATTTTTCTTGGAGTTCATATAATTCATCATGAGGATAAGGACTGCATTAGGGCTGCCATGAAATAAAAGAAGCTTCTTGAGGAAGGGTGGGAGGGACTTGCAAAAGATCAACTCCATTTTCCACTTCACACTCTTGGACAATGCTTTTATCTTCTTTCTTTCCCCATGACTCCACTATCTTATTCTAGTTTAGGATGTTAGAATTAGAAACCTTTTCTTGAGGAGTGTTATGAGGAGATTTTATGGAATCAAGACTCTTGTCAACTTCACATTCTTTGTCAAGACTTTTCTCCTCTTTCTTTCCCCATGACTCCACTATCTTGTTCCAACTTAGGACATTGGGATTATGAGTCTCATTTTGAGGTGGTAGGGATGAAATGTGGGAGGGAAATGAGGGTTTTAAATCCACTTCCTTTGCTACCAACATGGAATATTTCATATACATATTTTCCAATCTAATTTTCCTATCAAGATTAGATTCAAACACAAGGTTTCTTCTTTCAACTCTCTCTTCCAATTGATTTGGAAAAGAATGAATTTTATGGGCTTGATTTGGATCATGAGTAAAGGTCATGTATGGCTGATAGGGAACTTAGGGAAGTGGGTATGAAGGTTGATATACTTGGTAAGGATATCTCTCATGAATTTTTATCTTCTCTTCCAAATATGCAATCAAACCACTCACATTTAGCATATCACTCGTAATCCTTTGCCAATTGGCTCTTTTAATAGGTACCCACTCTTTCTTGACTAAACCTAATGCATTTCTCACTTGATATATTGAATGATTAGGAATCCCTTGACCACATCCCCTTAGAGTATCAAGTTCTAACATATACCTTTCATATCTCAAAAGTACTTGTTTGAAGGTGGAAATGGGGTAATTGGAGAAAGGATTAGGTTGACTAGGAATAAGACATTGAGAAGGTTGACTATAGGATTGGTAAGGATCATGTATGGGCTAGATGTGATCATATTGAGGCTGATGAAAGTCATATTGGGGTTGGTAAGGGTCATAAAAATATTGACAAAGGACTTTTTCATATTTATAGGTAATGACACAAGCTTGAAATGTCTCACCAACTTATGTAAACAAGAAATCAACACCAAAGTTAGGCATAAATCTTCATTGAAAAAAAATACACAAACAAAACATGTTACCATCAATATTCAAAGGATAACCTGGGCTACTTGACTAGTTGATATGTCTTCAAAGTCACCATTGATGCTTGAAAATATGCCTCCAAAGGCTAATTTTTGAGAGACAACACCTAAAATATCTCAATCTCTTAGAACAAGAGTCCCACCGAGCATGCCAAAAAAATTTGTCACTTGGAATTTCACCCTTTGAGGAGATGCAAAGCTCTCCTCATTTGAGTGGCACCATGGAATCACCTCTATCTTGTAAGCAACTTAAATAATGAGGTGACTATTGGTGCCACAATTTTCAAAAGTATCTATTCCATTTTTGGTGTCTAGCATAGAGGGACCGTTGTCTATTTTTATATAAGTATCAACATGGCATGAGATAAATATGGCATGAAAGGATCATGACATAAAAATTATAGTACAAGATTTGAATGGAACCAAAGCATAATGGCATGGAAGACCTAGCATGATAGGACCCAGTCAAAGATAAAATATGGCATGAGGAACCTGAGAACATAAGACTTGAAACAGGAAGTGAAATATGAAGGGAGTGTAAAAAAGGTAGATCATGAAGAATGTGGGAGAAGTTAAAAATAATAAATCAAATATGACACCTTGTCCCCATCGATTGGATGATAGATACCAGCCTTTAAGGAATAGAACTCCTATATATGCATATTACATAGATCAAGCATCTAGGGGTGTAGAGGCCTAAGTATTTAGGAACTAATAGTTTTAATATCCATGACCTAGCTTGTTGGGAATTCATGTGTCATTTGTCTTGTAGTTAAGAATTTGACACTTGGATAGGAAAAAACAATTATAAAAACCCCTGCTATAATATTTTTTGAGGTGGGTGGCAAAAGGAGGAACCTCCAAGAATATATCATGGCTTGTAATTCAAAAATAGTAAATGAGAACTCAATGTTTATCATACATTACTTTCAGTAGTGGATTGTGTATTATGTTGAATATTGAGATGTGTTCAGTAACTAGAAGTCATGAGTTCATTATTTTATTTTTATATAGTAATGGTAGAATAATATGATAAAAAATAGTAGTAAGATATTTATTTTACTAGAAATGAGTAATTACACCATGTGTTTCAAAGTCTTCAAAAATTGGTCTATCACTGCATGCTTTGGATGAGTGCATGAGGCTAATTCCTCACATGATAGGGCCAGTGCACTAGCCTATTAGGAAGAGGTTTTAGTGTTGATGTAAAGGGAAAACCCCAACATTTTGGTTCCATTGTTTGGACCCAAAGTAATTGAATCACAAGCATGATAAATGTTTGAGTGCATTACATTAGAAAACATTTAAGAATAGATTACTAGTGTCGAAGACAATTTTGTAGTTCCATATCTTGAGCATATAATTTTTGCATGAAAATGGGTAAAATAAAACATCTATAGCTCATTATACGAGATTTTATTTTTCTAGGTCCCTATTCTTTTACATTCCTTGATCTTAGCATATGCTCAAGGATGATCCCAAAACCTTAGACAAAGATAGTCATTGACACCAGAATGGGAAAGGAGTTTAGTTTGACTAAAATTTTCTTGGATGTGAGTGATTGATTACTAGTGGAAGGGTGTTTGGAATAGTTACATCCTAGAATATGTCGTGACCCCATATTCATGTCCTAAGGAAGTAAAGTCCAATTTTCTATGAAAACCAAGGGGATGATATATTTTTCTATTTATTTATATGATTAAAAAACTAATTATTGATATTGGGCTGAAAACACTACCCATGGAAGGTTAAAATCTCATGTGCATGAGCCGTACAATTGGAGGAGAGACTACTAGTTGGTTTAGGATTATGGTTTCAACATAGTAGCAAGTCAATGAGTGATAAAAAAACATAAGTATGATGAAGCTTGGTAGAGGATTATGGGAATTAGTGGCACAAGAAGAGATTGGGAACACTCAAGAAGCTTTGTGAAGAGTTGTAGGGAGCTGGATGCACGTGAGGAATCCATCACTTATGGGCCACAAACATTTCCATTATTATTTTACAGAGAAATGAGCTAGAGCACTAGAGATGAACCTAGTACAAGTTAACTAAGCTCTCCCACCATAATGTGTACTCATGCCTTTGAGTCAGATAGGATACATATAAGGAAT
This sequence comes from Torreya grandis, assembly GCA_037957365.1. NCBI lineage: Eukaryota > Viridiplantae > Streptophyta > Pinopsida > Cupressales > Taxaceae > Torreya > Torreya grandis. Next base: position 3,457,515 of record JARHVA010000891.1, on the reverse strand, counting down.
TGGGATACAAATAGTACATATTCAGAAGCTAAATGGATACAAGAAATTGAGACCAGACCATTAAGCAATAACATATAATCTACATCTTTTTCTTTTCAATAAAAGTCCATGGCACAACTTATAATGCCTATATGATCTAGCCAAGGCTAGAATAGAAGCCCCAATATAGGAAATAAATCCTCCACTATGCCTCCCCACATGGGTACTACTAGTGGAGGCACTAGAGGAGGATTAGGAGGTACTGGAGGAAGCAGACCCCCTCTAGGAACAAAAGATGGATCTTCTCAGCAATCATTTGTTCAACCACCTATGGTTTATTAGTAAAATACATTGAACCTACCTAAGTACTGAGGGGTGGAAAATGTATCTAAACATGTTTATAAGTGTGAACTAATTTGGAGGGTGTGTGGCATCATGTATTCTGAGTGAAAGACAACACAATTTGAAACCACCCTCTTATAATGTGCACATAAATGGTATCACAAATTTGACCCTCATCAAGTTGTGGTCAACTATGACCAACTCAAAGTAGTATTTTTACAAGAATTTGATATTTTAGAGTTTGAGTATTAGAGTATAGTAGCACTGAAATACATAAAATAGGGACTTATAGAGAGTGTACAAGAATATGATGCTTAGTTCAAGACCTTGATTTTTAAGCTATCTTTTGAAATCAATCCTACTTAACATGCACAATGGTTCATAGGAAGATTATTGCTACCTTTTTGATGGACCTTGTCATAGAAAACTTTCACCAACACAAGTGAGGCTCTGGAGGCTACCCTACACATTGAAGTAGTTGGAAGTATGGATACTAAGATTAGTCCCTTTATAGAGGTAGAAATAACATCTATGAATTCTCAGCTTGAAAAATTAAGGTAAAATAATGAACATGGGACACATAGTGGTGTTTGGTGTATCAATTGTGAAACCTAAGGACACACAAGAAACAAATTCCCATGAAAAAACATCCATGTAGTCTTAAAGAAAACTTGCAAGATTTGTCATGATGACATTGATGTTTGTTCCTATACACTTTTACAATGGGACACAAGCACTAAAGTATCTATGTATTGTAAAATTTATGATGCTTATACTCATGACACCAATGACTACCATCTAACTATTGATATTCATAAGGCTCAAGAGTCTGGCACTCACCAAGACTCAATATTTGGTTCCCAAAATGATGATGGATATCATGGGAATGGAAGAGGACAAGGATGAGGTGGTAGGTTTCTATCAAGGACTTTCTATACATGTGGTTATCTAGACCACTATCAAAGGGATTTCTCAAAATACTCAACCTATGCTTACTATAAAAAGTATCACTAACTAGAAGAGTGCCCAAATATATATGTAGCCATTTCAAAGGACCAAAATGAAAAAGGTGCAAGTATGATCCGTATAGACAAACCACAATGGCATCCTTGACCAAACATCCCTATTGTATAATAAGTCAATATTAATACTCATAATGGGGGCCAGACATAATCTACATCCAACCCTATTAAAAAGGTATGTCAAGAAGAACCTCACACAAGGAGATACCCTAATAAACTTTAGCAAAAGGATGTTCTTCAAGATACAATGGCACTTGTAGATGAGCTCAAGGTGAAATTAAATATATTAAGGATCAAGATGTTGCACAACATGCCATAGTGTAAAGGTAAACTAAACCTCTAGTAATAAGGGATAGTTTCTAGGAACTAGCAAATATATACTTGATGAAGATATCGTTCCATAGCTTAGCACTTGGTTTAAAGGTCAAGCTTGCCTATCAAATGAGACCCACACTCAACTAAGTCAATAAACTAAAGATTGATATTTAAACCATGATTGATGTCAATAAAGTCCTATTTTTATGTCCCCAAAAGATGGAGAAATATTATTTAATGTTGCTATTAATGGATGGGTAATATAGGATATTCTAGTGGATACTAGAATTGAAGGAAATGTTATCACTAAAAATTCCTAGTGTAAAATGTGTGTTCTAGCTTTGCCACGTTCACCTCATGTCTTGTTCATGGCAAACAAGACTCATGCATACACTATCAAAGTCTTTAAAAATTCCATTATTGAAATACTTTGGGTTCCCTTCAAAGTGAATTTTTAGGTTTTTTGAGTTGGTATAGGTTGATGATTATCCATCCTTACTTGGACGACCCTAGTGCTATAAAAATCATGTTGATTTAAGATTTAATAACTAATACATTAGCTTTGAAAACACTAATCAATATGCGATAATTCACTTAGACCAAGCATAAGGACCACTCTATATTGAACCCATAAGTGTTGATGAAGACATTAACAATTTGTATAATGTGACTGCTTGACATGATGACCAACATGATCCAATGCTAGATGGTATTCTTTACTTGATAGACAACTAGTCTATCTCAGATACCACAAGAAATGCTTGAAACTATTGGGCCCATGGTGATTATGATCTATTTAGAAGATTGTGTAACACCATCAATAGAGAAGACATCCCACATCGATTCCTTAAGCATTATAAATTTGTGTGCCTCATGGGTTTAGCAATGAGAGGACCATTAGAGGGACCACGTTTGTAAATAATTAATGAAGCTCTATGGTTCTAAGGATAAATGGAAGTGTGTTATTTCATAAAACACCTTGAAGAGTTATATGGTACTAAAACTAAATGTATGAGGTCCTTAGACCATATTTTTTATAATATTACTACCAGTTGGTGGCAAACCCATAAAGAGTGCCTATTGTATTGGGATCAAGTTCAAGCTAATATAAATCATATATTTCACCATGATAATAAGATCATAGGTAAACTTAGATAATGTGGTATCGAAGCACTTGAACCTCACCTAGGGGCATGTGAAATAGTATGGCAAGCTGAAGAAACATTTTTACCAAAATACCTATGGGTCGATACATTCTATGGAACCTTGCACACTTGGGAACACGATTGGTACATACATGAATAAAGGAATAGAGGAATAAGGTTTTGGTACCTATTAAAGGATACTGTGATATCCAAAATTTCTTACTTTTCACCAAGGATGGACTTGCACCTTTCTCTTCAAGCCATACGTGAAGCAATAATTAGAGATCTGAGTTTGGTGGAAGACTGCCTACATCATATTCATCACAAATAGGAGGACCCCTTGAGTTTATTCAATGAGCCTCTTATAAAATTACCTCTTTCATCATTTTTAGTCTCCAATGAAGAGCATCAAGAATAAATCTACCTAAGAAAACATAAGGTCATCTTTCAAGTAGATGAAGGAGAAGGATCCACTCTATTCAATCCATTTAGTAACAACTTGCATGTTCCCACAAGTACTAGATCATGAACTATTCAAGACATGAATTTCATAGTGCAAAATCCTTATCATGGGACCATTAAAACTATTCAACTAAAGATTAGCACATTTTAGGGACCTAAGTTGGTGACTATTGGCAATTATTAGATTGAGACATAAATTTCACAAATCTTTGAGATGCTAAAAGGGGATCAGGATGTGTTTCCAAAGAACTACAGTGAAATGAAATGGGTTCACCCTTCTCTCATGAAGATGCATATAAAATTTATTTCTAGTGCTCATCCTATGAATAAATTCCCATACTAGATAAACCCTAACCTTTGATTGCATGTAAAAGAAGATATCGATAACATTATCTATGCTAGAGTAATTATTCCTATTGATGAATTTGACTAGGTAAGTCCTATGGTAATCAATATCAAAAAGGATGGGTGTATTTGTATCTATATGGATTATCATGTTTTGAATGCATCTTGTGTCACTAATCCTTTCCCAACACCTTTCATAGAGAAAGTCATAGAAAGTGTTGTTGGTTGTGTAATATACTCCTTTACTGATAGGTTCTCAAGGTATCACCAAGTCTAGATAGCTACCAAGACCACTTTTACTATGGAATTTGGATTTTTTGCCTCTAATTTCATGCCTTTTAGGTTTAAAAATGCCCTGACAGTGTTTTCATGAGTAGTAGTAGAGGCTTTTAAAGATTTTATACATAAGTTTCTTCAAGTCTACTTAGATGACCAGATGATATATGGGCTGATTAGAGACCACTATGCCAATCTGAGGCTCATGGTTGAGTACTATTGAGTATTATAAATTTCCTTGAATCTAAATAAATTCTTGTTTGTAACACCATTTTGGGTATTCCTTAGGCATATCATTTGTAAAGAAGGACTCTTACTAGATCCAACCAAGGTCTCTATCATTCTACAACTACCAATGCTAAAAACCCAACGCAAGGTGAATTCATTATTATGACACATAGGCTACTACAAGAAGTTCATTTAGGGTTATGATAGGATTTTAGTGACCCTAAAATAACTATTAAAGCATAATGAATAGTTTATATGGACAAATTCTTGAAAATTAGCTTTTGAAACTTTAAAGGAAAGACTAGTTACTGCTCTTATCTTACAATTTACAGATTGGACAAAAGCATCCCATGTCCATGTTGATGCATATGGAATATTAGGAGGCCATTGAAGAAATAATTGTTAAAGTTCTTGATGATCTATCCCATTGGGATGAGTTGAAGAAAGAACTTGAGCAGAAAGGGCCTAAGTTCCTTGAGGATACATGAATAAACTAGTCTAGGATGGAATAATTGATTAGTGAGGGGTGATTTTAGTGCCATAATTTTGACAAGTATTTATTCCATTTTTATCATGTATCATGGAGAGACCATTGTCCATTTTTATACAAGTACTAGCATGGTATGGGAGAACAATGACATGAAATGGCCATGGTTAAAAAGTAGTAGCACGATAGTTGAAGGGTGTTGAAGGATAATGGCATGGAAGACCTAACACAAGAGGACCTATTCAAAGAGAAAATGTGGCATGAGAAACTCGAGAACGTAAGACTTAGAACAAGAAGTAGAAGAATAGGGGAGCATAAAAAAGGTGGAGTGCAAAGAACATGGGATCAGTTAGAAAGAATAAATCAAATAAGACACCTTGTACCCACTGATTAGAGGCTAGATACTAACCCAAAAGGAATGGAACACCTAGATATATGTATTACATGGATAAATAATCTAGGGGTGTAGAGGCCCAAGTCTTTAAGAACTAAAAGTTGTAATAGCCACGACCCAACTTGTTGGGAATTCATATGCCATTTGTCTTATAGTTAAGAATTTGACACTTGGATAGGGAAAAACAAGTTTAAAAACCCCTTCTATAATATTTTTTGAGGTGGGTGGTAAAAGGAGGCACATCTAAGAATATATCATGTCTTGTAATTTAGAAATATTAAATGAGAATTCAATGTTTATCATATGGTACTTTGAGTAGTGGATTGTGTATTATGTTGAATATTGAGATGTGTTAAGTAATTAAAAGTCATGAGTTATTTATTTTATTTTTATCTAGTAATGGTAGAATAATATGATAAAAAATAGTATTAGGATATTTATTTTACTAGAAATGAGTAATTACACCATGTGTTTCAAAGTCTTTAGGAACTAGTCTTTTGTTGTACACTTCAAGTGAGTGTGCGAGGCTTATTCCTCACATGATAGGGCTAGAGTGATAGCCTATTGGGAAGACGTTTTAGCATTGACATAAAGGGAAAAAACCAATAATGATTCTTTATATAGGGATAGCTCCCTTGATGTACCACATAGGATTGAACCTACAACTAAACTTGGGGGGAAGGGAGAAAGATAACCAAAAACAAACTAATCTAAGGGAGGTGATACACCAAATTAACTGATGAGTTATAACCATATTGATGCTCCACCTAAGTATGGTGAAGACCTACTCATTTATATACCTTTTGATCAATAAAATGATTGTGTTAGCTCTTTCATGATAGTTCATAGTGTGCTTTACTTGAATGTTGAATTTGCTTAGTGAAAACTATGGATTCCTTGGCAAGTTGTCACATTCTCTCACGTATTTGTAGATTATTCTTGTAATGCATGTGATGTGTTCCAAGAAATTTCAAAGTCTAAGTGAGTTAGCATTTTCATTATTTCCCTCATAGGCCTCTTTTCTAGTCCTTCTAGCTTTGCAAATTCATCCATAACCTCATAATGTAACATTGATGCAAGAAGACATAGATTGAAAAAGTGTATGTTTTGGTTAGTTTCTTGGTCTCAAGTGTAGCATACATATGGTTGGAAGTCATCAATAAATTTGGTGTATCAGCTCCCTTGGATTAGTTTGTTTTTAGTTATCTTTCTCCCTTCTCCCCCCCCCCCCCCAAGATTAGTTTTAGGTTCAATCCTAAGTGGTAAATCGAGGGAGCTAGCCCTATTTAGAGACTCCCCTCATTCCTTAGGTTGCCCACAATCTTAAATGTGATTCCATTGTGCCACTTGGATGAGGATATATTTGCATCTCCTCAAATGGTGCAAATCCAAGTGATAAAAGTTCTACCTTGATTTAAAATTTTGAAATCTCCCATTGAGGATAATAAGGTCGAATGGGGATAGATAGATGAATTGGTTCATTGTAGATTTGGTCATATGATAAGAGGTTATGGGGAAAAAAAATAGATGACTCTAAATTGGTCATTTTATCCATTAACATATTAATAATATCCATTTGTGGTTGTGCACCTCTGTAGTTGTAGGGTAGATTATGTTGGGTTCGGGTAGGTGTAGTATAAGGGTAGCTAGTAGAAGTTTGGGAGGTTATCACATATTGATGTGTGGACATGGGTAGTTAGGAGGATGTCATGAATGGGTAGGTGGGAATATGAGTTAGGGTAGAGGATGGAGCTATATTCCCATATGGGTTTAGAATATAGCTTGGGTTTGGTGCAATGGGAATTTGTTATGGAATTGACATGGCTTAGATTGGAGGTACAGTTGGGTTGATATGTTGATTATGGGTAGTAATATTGGTAATAATAGGTAGAATGGCATAAGGTATGGGTACCACTAAGCTCTAAAATGGAGTGTAGGTAGGTGGGTTGGAAACAATAAGAAGGGTGGTAACACTAGTAGAGGGTATGCCCATTGTAAGTGGAGTACTTGTGCCCAAGGGTTGTGTTGTCCTTATAATCGAAAGGTTATTGGTTTAGGTAGAAGGTGTATGGGTGTTTTTTGGTTGGGTAGGTTGGTTTTATATGGTGTTATTAGTGGGATTTTTGATAGAATATGATGCTTGGGTGACTAAATCTTGGGTGGAAATAGAGGTGTTATCCATAAGGTAGGATGGAATACCATAGGGTGGGTCAATAGGTGGAACTAAAGTAGGGGTATAGTGGGATACAGTGTTAATGTAATGTTGAAGGGCTATGGGTTTTTTATCCAGAAAGTTGGAAAAATATGTCACCTTGGGCAATTATTTGAGGGATACTAGGACTTTCAGAAGGATGGGGAGAACTATCTACATCTAAGATGTACTCCATGGATTAAGGAGAAGAGGAAGATGGATGTTTAGGAGGTGGATCTTGATTTTCTTGGTTTCTTAGTTTTTGCCTAGTTAAAACCATGCAAATAAGGAAAATAAGGAAGATACAAGCGATCTCACAACTCAAAAGAGAATGAATTAAAATAAAAAGATGTAAATGAAAATAATGCATACACTAATGTGCATTGAAATCATAGGATATTTTGTTATCTCTCTTTAGTCTTATGCCTTAATTTTAAAGAATATATGAAGAACAACTTGGGCTTATAGAGTAGGTACTAGAAGAAGATATCTAAGGATGGTCTTAGGTAGTTAAATACACTCAATATCTATACTAGAACTTGGTATGTGGCTTGACATTAAGGCCTAACCCCTCACTTCACACACCACAATGATAAGGGTGTGAAGTGCTTAGCTAAACTATATTGGGTTTTTATAGATTATAATCACCTAGTGTACTAAGTTGGTTCTCCCATTGGTGATGAGATCCAAATAGGATAGTTGAGTAAATGTGACAACTAGGTGATGAAATCCTAGTTGGGCCTTATGTCAATATTTGATGTTTAATTAGATGTGTGGTTTGGTCTTGTGTGTGTGGATAGAAGTGAGACTATGATTAATTTTCTTGATTTAATTAAAGCTATGTGAGCTAATCAATACAATCCAACAATGTATGTAGTTGATTTTAAGCCCAAAATAAATTTTGATTTCATTCAAGTGAGCATTAAACAAGAAGAAAAACACCTAGATACAAACTATGAATCTAATAAGAGACTTATGGGTCCCACCAAGCATGCCAAAATGTTTCACTAATTTTATATTTATTTATTTAGAATAAAGTTGAAATTTTTGAAAGAAGGGTGAGATTATTAGAACCTGATATGTTGTACATGTTGATCAAGATGATTGTGGAGACTCATCTTTGTCTAGAGAGGATTTACCTATAGATAAGAAATCACTAAATAAATGATTGATTAGTTGGATAGTAGGGTGGATTGCCTAGCATGAGATAGATCCAAAAATCACAAGCTTCCTTTGAGGTTGTTAATCCACACTTTCAAACAATTAAGTTTTGAAAATGAATGATGAATTTCTTGTGTAAATAACAAAAGATACTAAAATCAAACACAAGAAGTGCTTGAGAGTAAATAAGTGTTTTTTAATAATTATAGCATTAAATTATTAGATATCAATGTTAAATTAATCAAATAGGGTTCAAAAGGTTGAGTGATCCTCTATGATAAGACAAAAACTTAGGAAATAGGATTTGGTCAGGGTTTGATAGGTCAAATAAGATTGTTGTTAAAGATGATAAATAAAGACCATCAGTGGTCAAGGTAAACCATGAACAATTGGCTAACCATCGATGGTTAATGACCATCAGTGGGTAGGGTCAAACCATCGATGGTTACTATGGGTTTTAGTTTTGGAAGAGAGGTTTGGCTAGGAAAGTTATAGGAGGGTTCTAAATAGTGAGCTTGGGTTAGATGATACTTAGAGATAGAGGGAAATTAATATAAGAAATGACACACAAAAAACTAATTTTAGAATCTTGATAAGGAATTGATACTTAGCTTTATTAATGTTGATCTGAAGAATGTTGAGGTTGGCTAAAATCTTGCTATGGATTCTAAAGCAATTTTGGCAGAGTGATAGTACCTTGGCTATTGATTGATGAGTTGCAACATCATTTTTTATCTTTTTTTGGTTGTTGGAAGCTATAAGAATACATGTACCAAGAAGCTCTAATCTCTTGCATAAGAAGTCTTTATAATGATTGTTGATGATGTTTCACCTCTTCCTCTCTTAATATGGAGAGAAGGGGCTGATAGAAAATAATTTCAACAAGGTATCTAACAAGCTATCTAATTTTAAGCTCAATATGCATTGATTAATCAAAATAGTGGATAAAATAGCTATTAATATAAAAATAAGCTTGAGTTTTACTTGAATTTAACCCTCGATGTAGTTAAGGGTAGACCATCATTGGTTGAGGTTAAACATCGATTGTTAAGGTTTGACTGTCGACAATTGAGAGGGTAAAGTTAAAATGGTAGAATTAGCCATTATGACTTATGTTTGATGGTTGAAATGTTTTGAAATGGTCCCAAGGGGGGCTTAGATTGATATAAGGGTTAATGTGACATCTAAAACTATAGTTTTTAGTTTTCTTATGTTTACACTACCATACAAAACCAAGAGTCTTATGATTCACTTAGACATAAGACAAAACTATGCTAGAGGATCTAGGGGAAACCTTCTAGATTCAATACAAGATGTCATAGTGAAAGTTCTCTCTAACTAATTTTATTATAAATTCTAGAATACCACTAAAATTGCACACTAATAAATAAAAGGGGTCATCTATGTTGTGTATCACGTGAATGGGATAAATAAGAATTTTAATTGGCTAGAGTTCTTGGTGGATGAGATGATTTTTAACTCAAAAAATGTTATTTTAGGTGTATCATAGACTTTATAATAACAATTAATAGTATTATTTGTTTTATTTAATTAATGGAAGCCTTGTAATAATCTTGTCTTAGTGGTTAGATATTTTTTAGGTGAAACTACCTTATAAAATCTAGGATATAACATAAAGCATAGTACTACACATCAAATGATTTAATCAATGGTGGATTGATGTAAAGGTGCTTATTGAATTTCACCCTATAATTCCCATAGATGTGATGTGGTATATTTTGCCTCACATATAAATTGCTAAACTTCATGATGTACTGTAGGTTTAAATTCATGAGCTGGTTAAAGCACCACATGTCTCATTGTCATTCAACATCACCATGTTGGATGTGTAAATATAATTTATAAGGAAACAACCCTTATTGGTAATAATAGTGTCACCGTTTCATTCCATGGGCCCTATATCATAATATCTAATGGCACACCCATAAGCAAAAGTAGGATTTTAGTAGGAAGCACCACCATAGACATATATAGACCTGACATAAACTCTTATAATTAAAAATAAGGTACTAATGTAGAATAAAACACCACCTCCATCACCAAATAAAAATAATCACATCACCTACCCTTGGATAAATGATGAAAATGTGTGCAAGATTACTATATATTATGATCATGCCAGGTTTGGTGTCAGTAATTAGTAAGTCTACAAGTTTATGATGGAATAAATAGGCATAGATCTATATGAATAGGAGGAAGATAAATAATTTTTCATCTAGAAAGTAAGACACATTTTCCAAGTGTGTAATAACATCCCAAAAATCATAATGGTAAAATTTCCCACATATCTTACTTCAATCATAGTCTAAATTATCATAGAGGAAGAAGAGAGTAAACTTGTACCAAAAACATATTCCAAGGAAAAGTGGGAGATATATCCTCATCAATGTAGGCTACATAATCGAAACTAGAGTCAATACAAGGATCAGATTAAAATGTAATCCCTTAAAAAAATGTGTATACCTAAAACACACACAAATCATAATATCTCTCCCTCCATTTTATAACACATAATCTCATTTTTTGGACATAAATGGAGGAGGAGATCAAATTTGAACAAGAGAAAGCAATGAAATAATATCCTATTGAGATAGTCTATGCCTATAAGCCCATGAGAAAGGTTTTAGTTCTGCATACCCATTTAAAGGCATTAGTTAGAAGGCACACAATGGTGATGTGTTATCCATCAACATCACAAGTTCATTCTACCACTTCAACCTATCCATCTCCCCATTCATCATCTCATCTACATCAGGAGGGAATAACAACATAACACTAAGGTGCACAAACCAAAATAGAGAAAGATAAGGCTCAAAAGTAGCTCAAAAAAGGTCAAAAAGGAAGAAAGTAAAAATCATAAAAAATAAAAAGTTGAGTGCAAGGCTCAATAATAAGAAGACCACAGGAAAAAAAATACACATAGGAGAATAAAAAGGAAGAATAATCTTGTACGCATAATGAGTAATATAAACAAGAAGAAACTTCACATAAATATAAGAACCAAGATGAAGAAGAGAAGCAAAAAAAATAAAAAATAAGTTTGAGAAATAAAAATGAATAAGATTATAAAGCCTCGCAGGAGGTGTAGATGAAGAAGGAAAATGTTGACACAACATCCAAGACAAAGGAGGAGAAATATAAAAGCCTTAAAAATCAAGAAGAAGAGAGTAAAAAAACCATTAAGGATGAAAATGCCAAGGAATTTACACAATCAAGCATAAAAATCACATGTAGAAGATAATAAAAATATAAAATAAGAGATGAAAATAAAGAATAAGGTCAAATTCCTAGTTGATACTCAAAAGACCAATAATCCAGACCAAATTACAAAGCCAACATAGGAGATAAAACAAAAACCAATTTATTATTCTCCATAGTCTTATACCACATAAAAAGGTTCATTATTATAACTAGTAGGTGTAAAATAATAAGTATCATATGAAAGAACTCAAACAACTAGCTAATGGATATCAGGTGCAAAATCCCTATCTCTGTGAAAAATAAATTTCACCCTTTCAACCTCCTCATTGTGAAAATGTGGCACTAGTAATCCCTAACCACAATTGATGTGAATTATTTTTCCTTGAACATAAAAAGTGAAGGTACATCACTTGATGTGACCCAGTTAACACTCATAAAATAGGTTAAGGGAGCTTCCACATTTTAGTAGTCCATAGTGCATAAAACCCCTAATATTGAACATGATAACTTATATCTAAGGGAGGAAAACATAGATCTACATGATCACTTGGAAATGTCCCACATGATCATATATGATACTTGTTTGGTGTTGTTGATCTAATTCTTTGGGGACTAGGTTATTTTTTAAGATAAATAATTCACTTCATTGCTTTCTCAACTCACTATTGATTAGGTGATTGTGCATAAACATCAAAATATCTGAGTGTAAGGACAACACCTAAAATCTAAAATAAAAATCCTTTTCCATCTCCTTGAATAATATGATTAGGTTTTAGACATGGCTACATAACAACTCACCTAGATTACTTATAGTATACTATAGAATAAATAATAGTTGTTGAATTCATTGGGCAAGGTGTAGTTAGATTTATCAAATGAAAATAAGGCCAAGACAATCATGCAAGATTAAGTGGCCATGCTAGACCTCATGCATGTTTCACTCAAAGAGTATCTTAACTAAAGAGATAATGTCATGAAAAATATGGCTATGTGCCATAACAATATGCTTCATAGCATGTTCGCTAGTGTCTAGACCTCATGGTGTGCACAAGTATTGGAGGAAATGTCACAATAAATTCAAATAAATATCTCACTAAATAGGGATATCATTACCACCACAATGGATGAAAATAGTAAGGCAATCATGTGGTGATAATATTTGTATCACACTTTGATGACATGGTTCAAGATACATTAGTTGATTAGAAGTAATACAATAAAAATTATTCCCAATCAGACAACTAAATTTCTATTATTTTTTATGAGACATACTTCATTTTGTCAACACATCATGCACATAAATTTAAAAATAGAGGCATCCAAAAAAATTTAAACAAAAACTCCAACACGTGAATATATAACTACATCATCTTTAGCCATGGTTTCTATAATTCCGTATTCTTCAGATATAACATATTCTAACACAATACTAATTTCAACTTCTTTGTATCCTACTCAAGTTACAACAGTGCACTTCATGCCTCCATATATCTAGGCATTGTATAGTTTTTAGTTATGAATGTTTGCGGAGTTTTCTAGTATGTAAGGCAACATGCATTAGGCACAGATAAATATGGTTGAATAATTTTAAATGGTGGGATCTTAGTTATGCCAACCTATTGAAAACATGTAAGGTTGATATATTGGTAAGCTTCCTAACTACAAACCTTAAAAATGGCCAAATAGTGGACAAGAAGTAAAAATTGGTAAATGATACCCTGAGAGATTACCACAAGTAGTGTTTTTAGACCAACCCCTATACACAGGTAACTCCACTAGCTCTATCATTAAACACACTTCATGTGACTTTGTCTTAGGACAACATAACTTTTTAATTTTGGGAAAGTGTTGGTAGTAGATTTAGGACTATAAACTTGTAGTGTAAATGCATGATAAGTGTGTAATGTATAGTATTTTATGTAACGTTTATCATTTTATATGTATCTAACTTATGTATTTGTTTCAAAAGAGTGTTAAATTTGAAAATAATCCTTATAAGGAGGCAAAATTAGGTTATAATTTGAGGGACAAAGCACTGTAAGTATTTAAATAGTGATATGTTGTAAAGGAAAATAGTTCCAAATGATTTGAGATTAATATAGATATCGATTCATGATTATTCAAATGTCTTTTGTACTTGTTTCATACATAGTTAAATTATACTTTATGTGACTCTATTTACTTTTATAATAATAATAATAATAAATGATCTATATCCTTAATCATATGTTTTAATGGATATTGCATAACTATGTTCAAAATTAATACTTGACTTGCTCCTTAGTTCTATCTACATTTTGAAACTATAGTTTACTTCGAACATACAAATATTAGCATTATCTGATGGGTTTTTAGGAATATTTTCTAACATTTGACAACATGGAGTTATTTGAATCACATAAAATATATTTTTGAATGGTTTATGTATATTTTTAGAGTTCATGTAATAATTGGTTACGGGTCTTAAATGTTGTATATTTTTCATAAATTCTGATCCATAGACAAAATATTTTAAATGTAGACATTGTGAGGTGTGTTAACCTCAAATCAATTCCTCTACATGAATTCAATGATAATATTTTATTTTTCTTGGTTTTTTAAATAGATAGTAATAAGGGAAAATAGGGTCTTTACCCTATGGTACAAAAGGATCTGATAGGAAGACCAACCCAAGAGGGGGAAATTGTCCCTAAGAGAACATAAGTACTTGAGTAATAAACCCAAAAAAGATAAACAATAACAAATAAAACTATCAAATAACAAAGAACACATGTTGTAATAGTCTAAGAGTTCATGAAGGAAGAACCACCATGGATTTACTTAGGGAAGCAAGATTAAATAAAACTCCAAAAGCCTTATATTCCAAGTACCATAATGTCCAAAAAAAGGCATCCATAACCACTATTCAAATCCAACATCCATGATGTTTGAAAGTAAAAAAATCATCATGGAATCTCAAATATCCTCAAACACAAACTAAGTAAGAAGCCAAAATAAGGAAGAAAAACTTTACTACTTCTAAACAAAATACAGCCAAATCCACAACCAAGTCTTTTTAAGCTCATAAAACCCACTTCCAAAAATTTAAAAAAAACTATTAATTGATGCTAATTAGCCAAAAAATCCTCCTACTACAAAGCACTTGAGGAGAAGCCGAATTCCAAAAATCTTTGAGGGAAGTTGAAACTGATTCAAATATTACCTAATTAATTATCCACATTTTTCCAAGGAGGGTGAACTTCAAAAATGCTAGTAACCATTATGAAAGTCATTGAGTGTGCTAAAGGAATGCAATAAATCCAATTGATATTTAGTCTCAATAAAGTTACCAAAGAATGAAATATCCTCAAACAAGGTATGACTTGGAGAATATCTTGAATGATTGAGTTAAGCTTCCACTAATTTATTATTATTGATTTAATAGTGTTGATTACTAAGAGATAATCACCTTCCAAAATTATTTTTCTCAAATTATAATCAATGGTGATTCTCAATCCTTTAAGAACATCTAGTGATTCATCCAAGTTATTCGAAGCCCAAAAAATGTTAAATAAAAAATAGGAAAAAACTTGACCCTAACTATATCTAAAGACACCTCTACCCATAAAACACCTAGGTTTCCTTTAGAATCTGTCAAAATTTATCTTGAAAATTTTGATTCTTAAAGGTTCCCACTAAGACAATGTTATTTTATCTATTTGAGGAAGAATGTTAACTTTTTTTAGTATCAATTTTGATTTTTCAAAATATGATGATCTTCTCTAGTGATTTTATTTTTATTAGGCATAACCTTATCTTGGTTTTGTTATGTACAGTGATGTACATTTTTATTCTAATCAACACATTAAATCTTATCATATACTTATTTGCAATCCTATCAATTCATGATTAGTTTAAAATAATATCCCATAAAACATATCTATAAATTTTAAATCCTTGATCAAGCTTGTTATAAGCATAAGACTAAACTTTTTAACATAGCTGACAAGCTTGTAGATGGATTTTATATACTCAATATGTTATTTATGATTTTAATTTTTAAATTTTTGAAATATTAATTACAAGATAGGAATGCACCTATGTGGATTATCCTTGCCTTTTGTACCTGAATATGATGACATTTCCAAATATTCATACAATGTCAATGATTAAAATTATGTTTATACAATATTTTTGTGTTTTCCTTTGCTTTTTTTATTTATAAATTTTGGTACAAAGTAAATTTAAATTTATTTGATTGGTTTATTTTAATCTCCTTGAATTTGCTAAATTGACATTAGCTTAAATGAATTTTATTTTTTAAACTTCAATAAAATATTGTTTCTTCAAGAAAAAAGGTACTAGAATATATTAGTTGTTCCCAACAAAGATTAGTTAGTCAGCCATATAAAATTATCAATGTCTCTTGAAGACATGTTAGGTAATCATTGGATTGTATAAAATCACACTTGTGTATACCCACATTGTATTTTATTATTAAATTAATTGAATAGTGATGATGGGATATGTTAACTTTGCAGTAACCAGGTTTAAATTATAGAAAATGATTAGTGAAAAATATTAAATAATGTGGGTACCATTGGCCATGGTGGTAAATCTGTTATGTGGACTTTTATTTATCTTGATAAGAGGCCATTAGTATTGTTAATAGGTTTCCTTTATATATCATTAACCCAAACTAATGAATCATAGTTTTACCAAAATTTTAACTAGTCAAAAAATAAATATGGACCAAAATGATTAATAGCACACTTCATAAGGAATTAATCCTTTACACTTATTGGAGGTCATCTTACTTAATGAATGTTACTAATAAAGCTGTTAAAAGAAGGAATGTTCTACATAGTGTTATTGTAACATAGAAAAAACAACTCATACAATATATTTATTTATTTTTTATTTTTATATAAATCCTTTCAAAATTTATATTTTATATTTATTTATTACATATAACAAGGATGAATACCAAGAAATAAACTATTTATTTGGTTAGGATAATCTTATTTCCCACCAATCAATAATTTAGGTATAACTTTATAATATTTTGACATAATTATTTCTTTTGTTCGTTATCCAAAAACTGTTAATAACAAAGTAGATTAATTCTCAATTTAATCAATTCAAAGAGGACAAGAAACTAGATGTATTAGTATTGTTGTTCCTTTATAAATCAACATAATCTAAAGTAGAACTACATTATCATTCATATCAACTTAATAATTCTAGTGCTAAATAAAATATAAAAACTACCATTTAAGGATAAATAATATTAATGACTCCTTAGCTATCATAACTCAAAAAAATCAAGTAGAGAAACTGTATTACTTTTTTATGAAACACATACAAAATGAACTCTATTATTATTGTAAACTAAATTTTGGCCCCAAGTCAAAATTGTGAACCTGTCTAAGTTGGAAATTTTCATGTTATTATAAAAAAATTGTATGTAGTATGTCCATGGTCTAATGATCCTACATAATATTCATATGATCTCATTAGTCATTTATTGGCTTGGTCTAAAGTTTGGTCTCATATGACTTGTCTAGTCATAGGGGTCATTCACAAGGTATTGGTATTGTCAAGAATGGTCAATGGTTTTATATAGTTAGATTCATTATAAAAGGGTAATTAATGTGTTTTAAAGGTGATAATATCATTTATTAACCTTTCATCATGTGATTATGTGCTAAAATGACATTTTGGCCTATTTTATGGAGTTATAAATACCAATCCAAGAACAAAAAGTTTCAAGAAGACTCCTAAAATACTTGATGTTATAAAAAAGTTTGATAATTATCATGGATAGTTATAGACTAACAAAATCTGTAGTTCAATGCCTTAAATGAGAAAAATGCCATTTTATAAGCACTTTTAGGCACTTGTACAACCTTATAATATCTTCATATAGGTAAAAATGGTTTTAGAGTGTCCCTTGGGATTCCTCAGATCATTTTAAGGATTGATACCAACTTTTAAGTCATATAGATGATTCAGGCATTCTCTTTCATCCATTGTTTCCTTCATAAGCTCAATAAGGCAAAATTCAAGTGGATGGTATGACTAGGAGAGAGAGAGAGTTAGGATCTAAAAATTTGGACATTATTAGGGGTAATAGTAAACGTAAAATAAATATAATTATTTTTTAGATTCAAGGCCCCTCTTTTTTGAAAAATCACTAGTATTGATAACACATCACTATGCCTTGTCCATCCAAGTAAGGTCTAATTTTGCATATGTTTCTCCACTTAAGAATTTTATGTAGAATAATGGTTTTGAGGAATGTTTCTATAGGTCAAATAACTATCTTGAATGTTATTTTCATCAACTAATATATCTTCATGAAGTGTCTTCAATAAGAGGGAAAGTGTTTGAAGTATGTGAGCATATCACTCAACTACAAGTGTATTTCTGGTTGTTTTGAGATGTTTGTAACATTTAAGAGTTATAAATAACATATGTTACATGAAATTTTCCTCAACTACATAATAATCATGTACTCTCCCTTAGACGGTGATTCTTGTATGCATTCTTCAAGTGTTTTGCTCTTTGGAGACATGGTCTATTTACACATTCTTCTACAAGTTTCAATGTCAAGTTTGGTATAATTGGAAATAAATATCTATTATAGAATATAATTAATAATTTTTTGAAAAGTTTTGAACTAAATAAAAGTGGTTTGGACTCAATTTACTCTCTAATAAGGACTTTGGACAAGTTTCATTCACCCATTAGTTTGCAGACCCGTGGGTGAATATACATGAAGCCTAGGTTTTATTGAAGTGTTCAAACCATGTAAAAGTGTATCATTTACTCATATAAGTTCACTTTACACTAAATAGTCTTATTTAATATTATCACCAGGCATGAATGAACTCATACACTCCAAATTTCAACACACAAAATTTGCATAAACTGACTATGTATACAGTCTGTATAGACCATAAGGGCAAGTTGAAGAATATATAATGCATGGTCATAAATTATAAAAGATATTGAAAGTTTTAGACAATAATAAACATTTTGATACAATTTAAAACTATCATAAGGATCAAGAAATGGCTTTGCAACCTATGCAAGCAAAAAGAAACCTACAGGTGATAAACCTGTAGGTCCTCTTTTTAACTGAAAGCTAATTGTAGTTAAGTAAGAATAGGTTTTGAAATATGAATAACCATATTATGAAGAATATTTTTTGATTTAAATATCAAAATTTGAGAATATTAATATCCTAAACAATAAGGAGGTCTACAAACCTAGACATTTATGCAGCCTATATGTAAAGATAAAGAAGACAAAGGTATGTGAAGTGCTATGAAAAGGACCAATTGAACCTTGTAAGAAGTAAGATTTATCAATGAAATTTGAATTATTCAGAGTTATATCATGATTTGAGAATTCCAAACTCAAAATTACATGCTCAGACTTCTCAAGTAGTCACCTACAACCACCTATTGAGAAAATTGCATTGAACAATGGTGTTGGTGAAATTTAGGAGTTTGACGACATTGAGAAAAGTACTAAACTATTAATAACATGATATGATTTTTTAAGAGGTTTAGTTTTTACAAGTAAATATCCTAAAACATAAAAAATTTAGACCAATCCTAAGTGAATACACATAGGTAGAATGGTTGCATGTAAGTATGCTCAAATGACTCAAGTGTTTTCTAAAACTTGAAAATGTGGTGTATGAGGGTTTATAACTTAGATAGAGAAATAAAGGTGATAAAATAATGTTAGATCATAGATATATAAAATAATAATAGGGTAGTTAATCAAATCAAGACTCTCTTTAATTATCCATACACTGTCGGTTGACCACCTATAGGCTTACCTACCTTGATAAGAGAAAATTGTTTGTCTATAGTGAAATAAAGAGGTCTAAAGAGAGGTATAACATTTATGGGTGGTTTTAAGGTGTTAATATATCATTTAAACCATCATACCTATGATTATATAAATGAAACAAATTTGGAAACCCTATTTAGGCGAGAAAGCTTAAAATCAAACATGGGTAGACCTACAAGGGAAACCATAAGAAAGTGGTTAGTTGGAGTTGAGAATATTGAGAACCATAAGGAGATGTTAAAGAGTATTTATAATAATTTAATGAAGTCATATATCCCTAACAATTTGGAGAAAACAGGTAGACACAGTCAATAAGGTTTCTTGCCTTATTTTCCTCACAAACTCTAAGCATCAACTAACGGTATGTAGAAGAGGTATCATGAATAAGGAGAGTGAAAATTATTCTATACATGGCATGAATAATTTCATAGACCTTAAAAATTCATTTCAACTATAGAAAAACTCAAGAGAGCTCTCTCACACTGATTTTCTTCCTAGACCTCACAAAATGCAGCGTGTCAGCCTAAGAAGCTATATTTTCTTGCTCAGTATAGTATAGATATATTTCATGTTGCCTTGGGCTCCTAGGGAGAGTTAT
>JARHVA010000891.1:3365000-3432500 GCA_037957365.1 Torreya grandis | reverse complement strand
TTACTTAGGACAAATGACATATAGTCACTGATATGGTTTTAATAGAAAATTGCCATGGATATTTATTTATTGACAATGATCTATAATCATGTGTTTTATTCTCAATGTAAATCATGAAGGTTATTTATAAGAAGATTCAAAGCATTAAAAATAACCAGAAAGGATTTTGAACCATGTAAACTTGTATATCAAATTGTTTATAATTTCAATATGAATAAATATGTGATAGTGTGATATTATTAATGTAAGCAAATTGAAGTCTTTAAATATTTCCAAAATAGATAGAGTTCTAATTGGTGAATCATATACCACAAGTTTTAAATGAGTTGCATAGAATAAAGAAATGGGTAGAGTCACATGTAGGTGATAATTGTTGTTTTCACTATTATAGGTGTTTGTTTCTTTAATTACACCAGAGGATGAATCATAATGGTAAAGTAGATAGATACATCTCTTCAAAAAATTTGTATAGGATTTTATATAACATATTAAGTAAGATAGATCTTAATATCCGAAGAACACCAAAGAAGATTTTATTGGTCTAATAAAACCAATCTAAGAAATTAATAGGTGACAATATTAAAAAGAATAAAGCCATTAAGACTAATTAAATTATGTTGAGGCAAACCTATACAATAAATGATCAGACCCATTAGAGTTTGATAATTAAATCAACCAAACCTAAATAAAATAAAGAAGATTAGTATAACAAAGATTAGTTATTTAGTAGAAAGAATAATTAATGGACCCATTAATTTATAAAGAACACGTATGGGTATGAGATTGAATATTTTAGAAATATTCAAGTTATTTATCTATAGATTGGTCATCATTTTTGGTATCATAGAAAAAATATCTTGGGATTGGTATTTTTTTGTAAATTAAATACAATTGCTAATGAGTTGTCACAGTTGCAAGAGGTTACAAGAAGTTGTTTAGGTAGTTTGAAATCCAAGTGAAGGCTTAAGAAGAAGATACGGAGATAGTGAAGCTCAAAGGAAAGAGAAAGGTGTTTTATCAATGAAATTATTCCAAGGAGAAAATAATTGGATAAAAAAATGGATCAAGGTGATATAGACTTGTCTGAGGGAATAGAGATGGTGAAAAGATTGAGAGAGCTGCCCAAGGCAAAGGACTAGCTAAACAAGAAAAAAGAGAGGGAAATAAGAAGAAAGTAGAGAGAGGAATAATTTCACAAAGAAACGAATGAGATAATGAAATAAATAGCATCAATTGTATTCATGATTGAAAATATGAAGAACCCATGGAATGGGTTATTAATAAAAAAGGAAGGTAAGATGGACAATCCAGGAGATAAGAGAGAGGAGACAAAGGCAAAGGATGATGATAACATTTAGAAAATAAATTAGCATGTAGTGTAATCAAGAGTAAAAGCTCAAGGATAAATATATTAAGAGGAAATGGAATATGAGATAACAATAGGTATCCACTCAAGAGGCTAAGTGGCCATTTTTTTTCCATTTAACATTGTTTTGTATGTTATGTTTATAGGGAGGCAATTTGGTTTTTTAGATAAAAACCTTGAGTCAAATAGACTCATTTATCGCTAAGGAGAATAACTTGAATTGGTGCATGATGAATATTTTGAATCTAGGAACAAGCTCATGAGTATGAAATATGATAAAGACTTAGTACTTGAAGAAGGCTAGGTGATGGAAGATCAAAAATAAAAACCTAAAGCAATGAGAAAGGTAAATGGTTAAGTCTTTCAATTGGATAATAATTATTTGGTTAATAGTAAGCAAAACATGTTAGTTACTAATGAAGATATCCTAAAGGAGATATAATATATTAAGCAAGTTACAGCTAAAAGAGAGCTTATAGTAGAGTGAAAAGACAAGGAGTTTTTCTTTGAAAGTTTAGATCAATTACAGACAGAGATGGAAATATTAGAGAATGCCATATATGGTGAAGTAAATCCCAAAGGTTTTCTTAAAATAGAAATAGAAGAGAGGATTAGCTTACATGAGATAGTTTTATCTCAAGGAGGATAACTTGAATTTGATAAGGTAGATAACATACTTAAGTAAGTATGGAAGCAAAAAGGATGGAGAAAGACCTCAAGGTCTCAAATTTTTATGACTAATAGTTTATTGTACTATGTATGTGATGGTATAGTATTAGAATAAGTAAAATATATTAAGAAGAAAGATCTTAAATGAGCTCAAGTGAAAATAATACAAAGGGATGCCCTCATTTAAGAGGGTCAATATGAAAAGAAGAAGAATGAAGGGAAGATGAACAAATAAAAAGGCATAACTTAGATAGAAAAGGAAATAAGAAAGAAAAGACATAAGTGTGGAATCAAGGAGCATGTCCATATCTATGAGTGGACAATTTAAGGAGGCTAGAAAAAGGATAATTGCATAAATGAAGGGAAATTCCAAATAAATTCATGTGTAGGAGCTCATGAAACATTTTGAGCCCAGGAGTATAATGTAGGAACATCAAGGCAAACACCTTGTAAATATGTTGATAAGAGACCATAGGGGTCATACAAGGATACATAATAAACTCTAAATGCTTCACTAGGTCCAAGAAATAGAAGTTTGAAGTTTTTATCCAAATATTATATTTGAAGATTCAAAATATAATGTAAGAACTTGTAAGGATTTGTGACCACTTCTAAGGGTAGAACCCATGAGAAAGGGTATTAAGTGTTATTTACATGACGTAAATACTTTATTTAGTCCACGTCAATATTATTATCTATCTAGAATCTAAATTATTTAGGATAAAGAAGAAACAAACATGATAAATAATAGTATGGGGAGTTGAGAGAGTCTTTGTTCTATTTTAGGATCAACTAATTTTGTATTTATTTGATAAGCTTTGTACCATTTAAATAGGATTCTAATAAGGCAATGAAACAAGTATAAGATTGAGTTATAGTGTCTTTGAAGAGTAGTTAAGAAGGATATATGGCCTCTAGGCTTATATATATATATATATATATATATATATATATATATATATATATATATATATATATATATATATATATATATATATATATATATATATAGAATTATCTGTATATATTTTGATGAATAAAGGAGAAGTGTTTCTCTTGCAAACAAGATTATTGTGTTTCTCCTATATTATTCAAGAAGGATGATTTACTTAGAGACAAGACACACCTAGGATGTATGAGATTTGACCTGATGTGCTTGAGAGTCAAACATCAAGTGGAGGATTGGCAGTCCACTGGGAACACAATAAAGTTTCATAGCTTTGTGTGGAATACAAGATACAAAACTTGTATAAGCTTGAGACTTGTCTTCACACTGGTATTAATTGTTTTGGGTTTTATGAAATTTGAAATCAAATTATGTCCTATGTTATTTGTTGTTCAATTTTTTATAGAAGTGCAATGAAGTATTAAAATTCTTTGTTCTTTATGGATAATTGTTTCTCTCTAGTCTTGGCTAGTCTATGAGTCTCTAGTTGCTAGAAAATGTGAATATATCTAATTTTGGTCTTTGACATACTTTGAAAACTTGAATAAAATCACTTGTTATTATTTATAGGTAGTTTTAAGAGTTATGTGGTATTTTATTTCTAACTACAGACCTGTACCATAAATTTAAGAATCAAAAATTCTCTTTGAAGCAATTAAACATGTGCAATGTTTGTGTTGAATAATCTTGACAAGGTATGCTATCAGTTTTCATGATTTGTTATAAATCAAACCTGAATTAGTTGTGATATGGAATATATTCTAGAATTGTTAAATAATATAACTGATCCATGTTTACTTAAAATAAGCTCATAATTCTACATGTAAAAGGATTGTGATAGAGGTGTTCTAAATGTGATTTGAATAATATAAAGATTTAATATTCATCTTGAAGGATAATACATAAAGTGGAGATATTTGTATGGATGATGTTTATTTCAAACACTAATTTTTAAAAGTCACTACCACATAGGTTTGCATATAATTCTTTGAATTACTCAGGATAAACAACATATGGTCACTGATATGATTTAAAGTAGAAATCACCATGGATGTTTCTTTATTGACAGTGATTTATAATCATGTTTTCGAATCTCAATTTAAATCATTAATTTTACTTGTAATAATTTCCAAAACATTAAAAATAACCATAAATGATTTTGAATCATGTAGACCTTTTTGAACATAAGATTGCAATAAGGGGATATTAGTATGGTGTTAGTGCATGAAAGCAAAATCCAAAAAAAAACACACTAATGATAGCACCTTACACATATGTCAAGGGGGGAGCATAATAATGAAGTTAAATGAGAAACACAAATATAAGGTAAAATATAAATAAATCTACTACCTTCCTTGGATGCTCCAAATCGCTTGTTTAAGTGGCTTGCTTAGTTTGTGCTCAATGAGTCCTCATCAAAGGAGTTATGTGGCTCCTTCTCTCCTTGACACCAATATATTTATGATGTATTTGTCTTGAATTAATAATTGAGAATGATAAAAATACATCAATGGCTTTATAGGTATTTTTATCATTATAACTTTACACCAAGAGAGCTTCTAAATTCAATAGGCAGGGACTCCTATTTATAGATTTTGCAAAAAGATCAGAATAAACATGAACCATCCATCTCAAGATGAATATGTGTGGCTAAGGATTAATTAAATTTTGAAGTAAAAATTTAATAAATTCCCTCATAAATATTTGGGATAGAGAGGCATTAAAGAGGCATGGAAGGCATTAATGAGGCATGTGAAGGCTTAATCAAATATTGTATGCATTTATGGCCTAGGGATGTCTTTCCAAGAAATCATGTCACTTGATGATGAAAAAAATCATAATAAATTTCAAAAAATAAATATCCAACAAGTTCCATGAAATTATTAATTAGGCTCTTGACTCAAATTAATTAGACTTAAACATGATTTATCAATTTTGGTGCAAATCTTAGTAATTGGTGCACAAATTAATCAAATTAGTCAAAATGTCATATTATTGGATAAAAATTTGATTATATTGGAATTAAGATGCATTTTTATTTGTTTTGGAACTTTCATCCCATTTAGGATGTTGCCAACACAAAATAACAAAGGCACGTGTCTTGTACAAGAAAATTGGTAAAAAAGAGCAATCCAGAGCACCTAGGTGAAAAAATGTCATTTTAACTCAATATTAATTAATCAAAGTTAGTTGTCTCATAAATTTAATTACCTAATTTAATGATAATCTATCCTAAATTGGCACTTATATATAACAATATCAATGTATTTAATGTGTTTTAGTGTTTTTAGGCCAAATTATGCATTTTGATGGAAATTGGTCAAAAGCCTAGTTGAAGGTCATTAGCGGATGGTTTTACATGTCTATAGTATGCCCTTATTTGGGAAGGCATTTAAATATATAATCATAGTAACATTTTCTTAAATAATGAAAAGGTCTTGTATGCTTACAACTTTAATGGCAATAGATGAACTATATGATGCCCCCTAAGGGAACAGTTGGCACAAGTAGGTTGACAAATGATCCCTCAAAAGAAATAAGTGAAACAAGGGGACAAAATGCATGAGTATTATGGGGTGAAAAAATAATGAGTTTTAAAAATTATTCAAAATCACTGATAATACAAGTGGGATGGTGTGTAATAGTTTGCCCAAATGTGGTTATAAGCATTATAACCTGATAGTGGCAACATGATATGCTAACACAATGACTTGCCCAAAGGAAGTTATAATAATTAAGGAGATAGAGGTTACCTAGTTAGGAGAGACAAATAAGATAAAAACATGCCCCTATTTGGGCAAAAAATTAAATTTGTGATAGCACAATGATTTTCCTAAAGGCAGTTATAATCATGGATAAATGTAGGTGGGATGGTGTACAATGATTTGCCCATAGGTGTTTGTAATAATTGGACTCTAATTATGGAAAACATGATTAATTGGATGATGATGGAAAATATGATGTGGGTAACTTGATATAGAGGATAAAGAGGAATTGGGATAACCTATTAGTAGGGAGATGCTCATCTGAACTAATAAAGGTTAAAATTCTTTCATGGTTAATTACTCTGTTTGGGATATGTTTGGAATTGTAATTGGATGCTAGTGCTAAGGAGACATTGATGCCACCATTGCTGAGTAGACTTATTAAAGATGATTTTTTTTGGAGCACTTGATTGTAAGCATCATGATAGAACACCATGAGGACTGGGCTGAAAGATGTATAAAGAATAATTCCCAAAATTCAATATTCAAGAAAAAATAATGCACCAATGATAAAAGCCATGATGGTAATGTAAATGTATGAATATTGATGGATTAAAGTATAAATACATAAAGAATCACCCAATGAATGTGCATAGACTAAATCAAGGAAACATTTTTGAAATCAAACAAACAAGCACACAAATAACAAATAAGCAAACAAGCAAAGAAATAAATAATAGTTAGTTCTAATGTTAGTAAAAATAACTTGATTTAAACCTATGTGACAAAAATTGTGCCTAGAAAATAGGTGAAAACTTTACAAACAAACATGACTGGGGAAATAGAAGAAAAAGAAGGGGGTAGTCGAGTTGTATCCATATGCACTAGGCAAATAGATGTTGCCTACATAGTTTCATGTATCTAATATCCAATAAAAACTTTAGGCCAAATGTATTTCTACCAAGAAATGGGAAGAAAATGATAACTGATGAAAAAAACATAATGGATGTGATAGAAGAATAGGAATGGTCTTGAAAAATGGCAAGCGCATGGGAGAAAAAGCCAAAAAAGATGGGGAAACTAAGTGACAAGTGATTTACTTGTGACTTATTAAAGGTTCCTAGAATCCTTAAGGTAAATAAGTGGTAAATGTTTATGGTTTTTTTAAGGATTTTACAAATTTTTTTGGAATTTTCTAATATCTCAACTCAATCAAGAATAATGAGATAATAAAGGATCCAAACTTACAAAACATCAAGAGCATTGCTTAAGATGCTCACAAAATAGTGAGAGCATGGCTTAGGTTACTCTCAAAATTGTGAGAGTTTGGCTTAGGGTGATTGAGATAACCTCAAAAAGTATCAAGAATTGCCTACATAGTCCTAGGATGGGACCTCAAGTCACTATATTTATGCCTTATAGCAGACAAATCTAACTAGTGTAGTAGCCAATTCAAACAAAATAGGCATAATTGGTATAAAGGCATAGTACAACATAGGAAATGGCTACTTGGTATGTTAAGTAATGATAATTAAGTGTTTCCCTTAGTTTTCCCATAGGTAGTTATAACTAAGATACAATGGCATAGGTCAATGGTACTAATTTTCTCATAGGTGGTTATAATTAGTATCAAGACTAGTGAGATACTGATTTACGCATAGGCAATTATAAGCAGGCACACCTATTATAGAGAACATAATAAGAAATGAAAGATGCAATTTCCAAACTACTATCTTACTACTCAAAAATACTACCTCTATCTAGAATGTGTGAAACAATTTTTTGAACTAAATATACATCTTATTGTTGATAGTGGTAATATAACCAAATGGAATAGGACCAAGGTCATAGATCTAAGTAGGGAGGGAGAAAATAACTTGGTTGATGAGGAAGGTATAGTAAAATGGATAGGCAATAGGAAAAAGTGATAGGATGGTAAAATGGTATAGTACAAAGAAGAATATTGATAATATGGCACAACTTGAAATGGCACTTATAGACAATATACTAAGTCACTCTTGCGTAGTACCACTTAAGGTGGATAATGTTCATTGGCTCATCAAGTTCATGTCCATATAGTGTGGCAATATTGTATTATCTTGTCCCATAATTTGTTGTAATGATGAAAGGACCAACCCAATTGGGTTTGAACTTGCCTTTATGCTTCTTTTCAGTTGTGGTATTCTTTTGGTTTTCTTTAAGGGAAAGATCACCAAGTTAAAATTATCTATGTTTCAAACATAGATTATAGTGGCCTCATATTTGATTCTAATAGGATTGAAGATTATTAACCACATCCATGCATTTCTCATCAAGTAACTCTAGCTCTTATAGGTGAGCTACTCAATAGTCATTATTGCTTAAGACATGCTTGAAATAAATGCGTATAGAAGGTAACTTGACCTCAATGAGAATAATGGATTCAATACCATAAACAAGTGAATATAGGGTGGATCTTATGGGTGTATGGTGATTAATATGGTATGCCCAAAAGACATGAAATATTTTAAGGTGCCCATCTCTACTAGCATTATTGACAATCGTTTTGAGAATGTTGACAATGTTTTTATTTGATGCTTCAGCCTAGCCATTACTTTGAGGGTAATATGCCATGGAAAAGTGTTGTGTGATGTTGTATTTGGTATATATATTTTAGACATCTTTGTTCTTAAATTATCCTCCATTATCAAATATAATGTCATAAGGGATACCATAGTGGCAAATGAGATGGTTAAAAATGAACTTGAAAATTTGTTTTCTAGTCATGTAAGTGAGGGGTATAGCTTCAACCCACTTAGTGAAGTATTTGGTGGTGGTAAGGATATGTTTATAGTCACTAGATGAGGTGGGATTGATCCTCCCAATGAGGTTAAGGCCCCATGTAGCAAATGACCATGGTGTCAACATTAGTTTTATAGTTTTTGTCAGGGCATGAATCAAATTGGCATTCCTTTGACACTTGTCTCACTTCTGTACATATGAAGTTATATCTACGTATATCATGGGCCAATAATAACTAGTACATAGGAGATTTTTGGATAGAATTTCCTCATTTGTACGGGCTCTATATACTCTTTTGTGAACTTCCCATAACTCTAGTGTAGATTATGCCAAAGTTAAACAATGAAGTAGAGTTTTATCAAAACTACAATGGTAAAGGGTTTATCCAATTAAGGTATAGTGAGTGGCTTGGTAGATGAAGGATTTTTATTATTTTTTGGATAGGTCAGGTGGCATAATTTAGTCATGGAGGTAGCTTTAAAGTTTTGAGTACTAGATAGATCTAAGACCAATAATATGACAAATCATCATGATGGTTTAAGGTTTATGAGCTGGTGCTAACAAATTTTTGACAAGGAATTGATACCCATTATCTATGTCTAATTGTCAAATTATAGATCCTATAGTATCCATAGTATATATGATTCTATTACTTGCTCTTGGTATATTCTCAAATTAGATGTTGATAATTTGCTACTTGAGAGTGTCGACCATGGCCTTATATGGAACCAACTTGTCATCTTTGATCTAAAAGTGGTCTATAACCTAATTAATGATTAACTAATAATCACCATAAACCTTGAGATGAGATATGTTCTATTGTACCACTTGGTGAATCCCTACAATAAGTGTTTCATATTTAGCCATATTGTTAGTATAAGGAAAGCTAATCATGAATGATTTATGGACTTGATCCCCCTATGGTGTAATAAATAAAAGGCCTGCCCCTAATACATGCATAGTAAATGATCCATAAAAATAAATTTTCTAGTGCTAATCTTCAAGAGATGTGTCAATGATTATGATTATGGATTCATCAGTAAATTTAAATGTAAGTGGCTTTGTATCATCAAGGGGTGCTTCAGTAAGTTGATCTACAAGATCTTGCCCCTTAATGGATTTTTAGTTGATGTATTTGATGTCAAACTCACTAAGAATCATGATCCATTTGGCCATGTGGCCTTGTAAAGCTATTTTAGATATAGATACTTGAGAAAAACTACTTTTAAAATAGCCATGGTCTTATTGTTTAACATGTAATGGCATAGTTTTTGAGCTATGAAGACCATGGCTAAACATGCTTTTTTTATGGGAATATAATTATGTTTATATGTGACTAGTGTATGGATTAAATATTACATGGCATGATCTTTTCCATTATCACCATGTTGAGTCAAAATTTCCCTTAGGGCATTATCAGTAGTAGATGAATACAACAAGAATCACTTTCCTAACATAGGAGGCAACAAAATAGGTGGAATCACTAGATAATCCTTTAGCTACTAAAAATTTGTTTGGCAGTGATCATCCTAATGAAATGTGATTACCTTATTTAGAAGATGCATAAAATGATGAAATTTATTGGAAAATTATGATATGAAGCATCAGATAGATTGGATATTGCCCTATCAACTATGGAGTTGCTTTAAATTAGTGGGTGGTTTCATTTCTATTATAGATTAGAATTTAGCTAGATCAACTTTAATGCCTCAATGAGACACAATGAGTCCAAGAAATTTTCCTAATGTAACACCAAAGACACATTTCTTAGGATTAAGTTTGACTTTATACTCATGTAGTATTTCAAATATTCTATGTGGCACTGCTAAATGATTGGCCCTTGTCTTTTATTTACCAAGAATGTCATTGACATAGTCTTCAATAATGTCATAAATCATATCATGAAATATGATGGTTATGGCTCTTTGATAAGTAGCCCCTACATTCTTAAGACCAAATGGCATTACTTGATAAAAAAATGTTCCCCATAGAGTGGTGAACATTATTTTGTGTTGGTTTTCTAGTGTTATCCTAATCTGGTTGTACCCTAAAAAGTTGTTCATTAATGAAAGCAATTCATAACCCATTATGGATTCAATGATCATGTCAATGTTTGGAAATGGAAAGTCATCCTTAGGGTAGGATTTTTTTATATCATGGAAATTATTATAGATTCATATTCCTTCTAAATTTTTACTAATAGGTACACCATTAGAGATCCACTCTGAATAGTCAATCGATAGAATACATCTTGATTTCAAGAGTTTTTCCAAATATTTCTTCAATAATATAGTAGTGCAAGGATGCATCTTATGAAACTTTTGTTTTACTATTTTTTCATCAATATTGACCACAAGGTGTTATAGAACTAAGGTGGGGTCCAAACCTAACATGTCAAAATATGCCAACAAATTACCTCAAAGGGGATGTAAGGACTTCACATTCTTTCTTAGTAAGGTATGCACCTATCTTGATCCATGTTGGGTCATATAGGGACCTTATTTTAACCTCTATTTTATCCTCTACTAGAACGGTCAAACCATCTTCAAGGATAGTGGGCAATGATTTGAATTGATTGGCAACATTAAAGTCCTCTATTAGGACTGGTTATTTGAGTTCCCCTAGGCATGATGAATCTGAATCCCCTAAGGGGAGGTTTGGCCATGTAAAAAACATTATTGGAAACTCCTGAAGGATTAGATCAAAATTTTGTTGTTCTTCAAAATTGAACTTACACTCACAGACAAGTTCATCATTGGTTGTCTTCTGAGTTATGTTTGAAGAACTCTGAACACCCCCATTTAATAGAACCTAAAATAGGTTTTCACCACTAGAATCACCTTTTTATTTACTTTTTCTCTAGTCATAAAGTGCTTTAGAGAGGTTTTCACTTGGAGGCCTTAATGTTTTAATTATTTTATTTTAGCTAAGGGTGTTCACCTACTCTCTAAAGTAAGCTTCAGGATCCAACATGATTAAGAACCCATTTTATAGTCCCCTAATGAAGCATTGTCTCTAAGGATGATAAAATTATCGAAAGCCTCATCATTTTGGATCTCATAAATTAGCACATTAGAGTTTTGTTGGTCCAGTCCCAATCTATCAGCTAGGGATAATACAATGGTAGTGGGTTATGATGAAAGACTGGTCTAAGGGTGCAAATAGAATGAGGTTTATATAGGTTGATCTCAACTAGGTCATCAAAAAGGATATTATCAAACTCTACTTCACTATTATCATCCTCATCATTATTTGATGGTAATGAAACACAATTAAGGTACATGGGGTTAATCTCAGGTAGTTTAAATCCAAGTCCATAGGACCCTTTATATTTAGTCATAGAAATTGGCTCAAATGCTCCTTGTTGGTTTGGTCCAAGGTCTCTTCCTTCATAGTTTTAATTCTTTATGATCCTCTTGGGAATATGATACTTCACATTCTCATAACAATCAGCCTACTTGTCATTGTATAACCATGATTTCATCCCTAAATGGGATAACTTGATACATTGGTTCAATATTCATGGGAATACATGACTTTCATGTAACCAAGGTCTTTTCAAAATTATATTGTATGATAAATTGAGATATATCACATGGAAAAGTGTATCATGGGTCAAGGGCCAAAGAATGACTAGTAAATAGATGGTGCCTCATGATTCTTGTTCTTCATTATCATAGGTTTTGATGTTTATGGTTTTTAATTGAAGATGTACTATTGTGTACTCAAGAATCTTGTTGAACTTTAGAGACACTATGTTTAGATTAGATGCATTGTCTATAAGGACACATTTCACTTTGTGTTGGTTTATACAAACTTTAATGTACAAAGGGTTGTTATGTAGAAGGCCAAGGGATGACATGTCACTTTGGTTGAAAGTGACTTGTAGGGTTGGAGCTAGGTGTCCAACCAAAGCTTTGAATTTATCATGGGATATGTCACTTGAAATAGTGGATTAGCTCAGGAAGTCATTCAAATTTTTTTTATGGATTGTTGACGTACATAATAAATCTAAAATGGAGTTTTATGTAGTAAGTTTTTGCAATTATTCCGCAATGTCAAATTTATTTTCTTGATCAATGTTAAATGGTTTATTTTGAGGTATAATGGTCAGTTGGATGATGGGCAAAGTGGTATATGGCTATGGGCTTGGGATGGTAATATTTGACCTATGAGTTATGATTTCATAATTAGGATTAAACACAAGACCATGACTACTAATAAATGATGGTGATGATGGGGGACCAGATATGATAAGTCACGATTATTGGTACACTTGTATATGGTCACAAGGTAATGATGAGTTATCAGCATATGGTCTAAAATTAGTAATCCCCACTTGGTAGTATGCTTGTATATGATCCCAGGTCAAGGAATGATTATCAATGTGAATTGGTGGATAGGCATTATTTAGCAAAGGTCTTGAATGATTGGTATTTGGTCTCATATTAATAGAGATGGTGCTAATATGACCTCTTACAATATGACCTACAAACTTTTTGTTGTCATGTACAACTACATGGTAGGTCTATTGGTTGTTACCATTCTAACCTTGGTTCTATCTATTTTTTGGACATTATTGGTTCTCTTTTTGATTATTTTTTTGATTTTTTGATTTGGCCTTGGTTTTTGAAACTAGTATTATTGGTGTTGCACTATCCATTGTTATTGTTGTTGTTATTGCTACTATGGATGGTTGTTATGTTAGGGAAATGGGTTTTGATAGATTCTAAGGGTCTGATTAGAAGTGAAAGCACCACCATCCAATTTTATCTCTCTATTCTCCAACATATTCTGAATCAAATTTTTAATTTTCACATAACAATACAAATTGTGTCCATTAACCTGATGATATTCACATAATTCATTATGGTGGTACCAATCAAGATAAGGGATGCCTTAAGGATAATTTTTTGATATAGGCCAACTAATAAAATTATCAATGGAAAAATTGAAAAACACATATTCAATAGGTTTTCTAAGGTCACTAAATATGAAATAAGTAGGCATTGTTCTCCTTGGAGGAGGGGTTTGCAATGGCAAAGGTTGTTACATTTGTTATGCTGGTCTAGGCTATTATGCTTGATGCATTTACTAAAAAGGTTGAGGGTTAGGATTAATTTGAATATGTTGTATGGGTTGAGTATATGGTGTTGTCACCATATAGACATGTCTTGATTCTATTACTCCATTTTCAATAAGATTTATGTTCCAATTGAATTGTCTTGGTCTATCATTATTATTGGCATATACTGGTTATGATGCTTGCACTTGAATTTGATGTTATTTCTAGCCATTTCCTTGATTGGTACCTTGATTTTGATTTGATGAAGTAAGATTGATGATCCATTTATTAATAAGGGCTCACTTGATCAACAAACCTTTGTCAATAATCTCTTTAAAGGTATGTGCACACTATAATTCCATATGATAGGATATTTCACTATGAAATTTTTTGGTAAACACATCAACTAATTATTTATCTATTAGATTATGGGTGAATCAATTTTAAAGGGCTCTCTATCACTATAGATAACTTGTAAAACTCTCACCAGCCTTTTATTTTTATTGTGTCAAGTCAACCAATGAAATCTCATGCTCAAGATTATATGAAAACTGTTACACAAACTTGTTCAAAAGATCATCAAAATTAGACACTGAATTATTGGGAAACTTCAAAAACCACTCCAAGACTTGTAATTATATACTCCTTGGGAATAACAACAAAATATATGTGTCACTATATGTCACTAGCTGGCATGTAATAAAGAATTTAGTCAAATGAACCTTGGGGTCACCTTTCCCCTTGTATTTGTTGAATTTTAGTGTTTTGTATCCTAGAGGAAATAGTATCTACAAGTAATCCATGTTAAATGAATAACACACATCATCAAACATAATTTTTTTGGTTTATTTCCTAGCTTGGATGCCAACAATCATATCCTTCATATGTTGTAGTTCTTAGGCTATGAAACTAGAGGGAATATTAGCTAAAGGCAAAATATTGGCTTGGGTAGATGCTTGATTAGTCACAAGTAGAGCACTTTGACTGGGGTATGATAGAGGTAATTTTTGGGGTATGTTTATTTGGTTGGGGAATGGACCAAGAATACATATACATGGATTATGGTATAATTATTGTAATTACACATATTGAAGTGTGATATTCTAGTTTAGATTTGGTAGATAGGTTTGACTTTGGAGATTTTAAGGATGGGATGGAGGAATATAAGTGTACTATGCTTACTTTGGTTTAATATGGACCTATTGTCAACTAATAAAACCTTACTATTGAGGGGTTACTTGTGAACCAGGACCCTATAATTGAACTAGTGGTACATTCTACACAAAAGGTAAAGGTTACCTAATTGGTACTTGAGGAGCATGGGAACCTCTAGCTTGCACGAATCCTTATTAGGAAGTTGACGCTTGTTGAATATTTGACACTTTTTGTTGACCAATATTCATATATTATTGATTAGACATCATTTGTCTTTGAATTGGTATATTAGTCTATGAGGAAAGAGGTATGTTCACTACTGCTTGGCAAGGTGTAACATTAGTTACCCCCTATTGAAGTGGTAATTTATTATGCCTCTATTATTTTGTTATGTTGGATTGTGCTTATTGTTGTAGAATATTACTCATTTCCTATTGAGTAATATTTGTCACTTTTTGTTATGGAGGCATGGTATTGGTCACTGGCTGACTACCTAATCTTATTGGTTGATTTCTTAAAGAAGTAACTACTTGAGGATTAGTGGTAGTAGTTGGTTCAGGTTGGGATGTAAAAAATCATACTCCCTAATTTGAATAACCATTCATGGTGTTGACTAAAGTTACACTTGTTTGTGGACTAGTTTTTTGTATAACTACACCACTATGGTTTAGATTGGACACTAGTTTCACATTGTCCACTATGTTTAGCTCAATAGTATGCATAGAAGCAAAAGACACTTCTTCGATGGTTGTCATATGAAACAAGTTATCAACATAAGTTTTACATGTGAAGGGGTCTACACCTTGATTTTCCTAACTAGTCAATTATATCAACACTCCTATTGAAGGAACTAAATCTATGAGAGGCTTATTTGACATGGTCATTTGATTGAAATTACATACTAGGTTCATGCATGTTTGATATGTTTTCTGCATCTATACAAAGTGATCCTCCATGAGGTATTTTCCTTTGACAAGCATACTAGGTTCTTGATATGTCATTTGGACTAGAGCTAAAGGATTGATAGAAGAAGCTAGTTGACTATAAATTATGTTATGAGGAATTCTTACTAGACTTGAAAAATTTTCATAGGAGAAGTCAACTAGAAACATAGCCCCTAATTCTATAGCTCTAACCACAATTTCATCCTTTTTTTCTAACAATTGATGCTTAAAGAGATAAGGATCATACATGGATGGTGTCATAATATAGTAAGGTTATTGATGAACTAGTTATTTAACTATAGGTACCAAAGCTAGATACTGCTCTATTTATTCTAGATCCTACTCTAAGTATGGAGGTGTGATTACCAAATAATGATCTAATGGGTCTTGGTCATGCACCCATGTTTGAGTGTTATTATTTGGATAAGGATCTATCTCATAAGAAACATTATCTACATAAGGGTCTTGAACCATATTTTCTTATGTAACCACATTACTAAAAATAGGATTATACATGAAGCCACATGGGTGTGGGAAGACATGTTAGGATCCATATTAAATATTTCATGACAAAAAGGGATAGAGTTCTAAAAACTCTAAAAAAGTGATGTCTAAAAGGAGTTTCAAAATTGGTCTAGCCTTGTGAAAATGATGGATATGTATATCTAAAAAAGGTTGGTGTAATGACTTGTGATAAAACAAGCTAATGTTAAATGTCCAATGTTACACATTTCACACAAAAAGGTCAAGTAAAAGAACCAAAAATTGAAATGCAAAATTCTAGGTCAAAGTGCTTCAAATGAGTCTAATCTAGGGGGAAAACGTTTCTAGGACTTTTGGCCAAATTTAGTGTCAAAATCTAGGCTCAAACAAAGGTACATGATAGGACTTTTGGTTGAACGATGTTAAAATCTAGACTTTAAAAGATGAGATATTTAATCTAACAGATTTTAAACACTTCTAACAAAAACTAGGCATTTGACTCTTGGACATAAAATTGATAAATAACTATGAGGTACAAAACAAAAGGCACTTGGATATAGTTTATTTTTTCCCAAACATTGGCACAAACTAGATTATTTTGACAAAGAAACTCAAAATGGTTGTAAAGTTGGAAAAAAAATTTGACTTTATGTGAATAGGCCTATGAAACAAGTTTAAAAATAATTTGAGCAATGTAACTATGCTAGAATGCTCAAAATAAGTGATAAATGTTTGCTTCAAGACTCTAAGACAAAATGGTTTAACATGATTTTAGCATCATAACACTACTCTCCTCAACCCAAATGATACACAAAAACAAAGTTTTGACAAAATATCTAAGGCAAAAATGTGTTTATAAAATGAAATCAAGACTAATTGGAAAATGGAATGAGTAGTACAAAATATAGCCTAGGACTCAAAGCATTAGTCATACACAAGGTGACATGAGTCCTACCAAATGATGATGATGTGATGTTGAGTTTAAAAACAACCCTCAATTCAAATTGAGAATTGAACTTGAGTTAAAACATGTCAAGTGCAAAGTAGCAAACCCAATTTAACACATCAACCTTTAAAAATTATAAGAGTCTAATTTTGAATTTAAATTATCAATGAGGGACTTAAAAAAAATGTGTAAAATGGTCTAAGACTCAAATGGGCAGCATAACTGCACCAAATTGGAAGATATGACACAAAGTTTATGATAATTTTTTGAAAAAGGGAAAAGATGATTTCCACTTGGGTAGCATAATGCCTCTTTGTTCAAAAAAATATGTACAATGTTTTTTTTATGTAACCCTTTGTCAAAAAATGGTTTTGACTCCAAAAAATACCAAGTAATCTAAGACAAAGACAAATTAACTTAATCCCTAAATTGACAAGGTATGGTAAAGTGGGGTTAACTAGACTAAAAAGTTTTCAAATGTTTATAGATGTATCCAATGAACAATAATTTCACATCAAAATACAAGAGAAACAACATGTCAATTAGGTTTTGCAACACTTGGCTTATTGTAAAAAGATCTTGCCCTTTTTACAACAACTACATCTATCACTCACTCAGTGTAGTAAAATGTCTAGTGTGCTCAAAAATCTCAAGATTAGCCTCAGTGATAGGAGATGGTTTAACCACTCAAACCATCATCCTGGTGGGGTGATCCCAATTTATATACCCCCCATGGAGAGGGGTTAAAGATGATGTTGAGAGATGAACCCTCAGGTCAAAGCTTCCCTAAAGAACTTATGAGAGGTGATGAAATCCCCCTCAAAGGCCAAGATGAATAAAATAAAGACTAAGTAAAAGAGATTTAATGTTGTTTATAGGTCACCCAAGCCATGTAGGTCTTATGGATATCCTTCACAAATTTTTAATTATGCCTTTGGACTAAGGCAATTTGTAATGAAGTTAGTACTTTTGATCCCATAAGTTCCCTATAGGGGATGGGGGGAGAGAATACATGTACAAATCCCTATTTTCTCAATAAAAACTAACTAAATAAATAAAGATAAATAGATTAAAAAAGCTTGAAGTGTGTTCAATTTTAAATCACTAACCGAAATGTGTGGTGGTGTTATTTAGTCCCTTAGCTTTAAGTTGTAAAAACTTATAAAAAACCACTATAAACTATTCAAGAAAACATCTAAGTGTTTCCTTAAGCACCAAAATGAAAGTTCTTGATACTTTTTAAGTACTTAAAAAAAGGTTAAAATGACTAGATTAAGCTTGTTTATATCCGTTTTCATGTTGGCCCTATAAGAACAAAGTCAAAGTTTCATTTAGCCTTGAAGCATTTTTCCAAATGAAACAAAAAAATTTGAAAATGGAGCTCTCAAGTTACACATAGTGCAATCCCTCTACTCCACAGTGTAATCTCACTACTCTAAAAAATCATGACTCAAATAGGAAATATCTCTATTTTGGTTAGTTAACATAAATCCATAATATCACTACTTGGGCTAACAATCCCACAGATCAAAGTGTAATACTACCACTATAATAGTTCTGATATTGTCACTTAACCTCTAGTGACTTACTTAAAATAACATGACTCTAATAGGCAATATCATGACTATTAAGTCATGGTATTTCAATGTCACTACTAGTAACTCATGGTATTGTAATATCACTACTTAAAGAGTAGTGATGTTGCAATATTACTACTAGCAAATCATGGGGTTGTAATATCACTATTTGTGAGTAGGGGTATTATAATATAGCTATAAAATCTATAGACCAAGACAAATTTAGTCCAAAAACACAATTTAAACATAACACCATGACTTAAAATGATAAACTCGTGACTATGTCAATGGTGGGATTGTGGTCTAGAAAACAAAATTGTGACTCCACAGTGACACAACTGTGAATTCTAGAAAAATAGATTTTTTCTCAAATTTTCACTCTCTTTGCTCCCAAAGTCTATGTTCCTGCATGATAATGGTTATTAGGTTAATTTTAGGTTCCATTTGATCAAATTTGTGAGGTTAGGTCCCATCGAGCATGCCATTTATGAACATAGGATTGTAATAAGGGGAGATTATTATGGTGTTAGTACATAAAATCAAAATCCAAACAAAACCCAATAATGTAAACAAATTAAGGCTATCTCAAGGGGGATCACAATAAAAAAACTAAATGAGACACGCAAACATAATGTAAAAGATAAATAAATCCTTCACCTTCTTTGGATGTTCCAAATATAGCTTGTTGAAGTGGCTTGTTCAACTTGTGCTCAATGAGTCCTCATCAAAGAGGTTGTGTGGCTCCTTCTCTCCTTGGCACCAATGGCTTTGGGATATATTTTTATTGGATAAGTAATGGGTCATGATAACACTACATCAATGGCTTGATACAGATTTTTAGCATTATAATTGTACACCAAAAGAGCTTCTAAATTCAATAGGTAAAGCCTCCTATTTATAGATTTTGCAAAATGATTGGAATGAACATGAACCATCCATCCCAAGATGAAGATGTGTGGCTAAGGATCCATTCAGTTTTGGAGTTCAAATTAAATAAATACCCTCATAAATATTTGGGATAGAGAGGCATTAAAGAGGCATGGAAGGCAAAAATGAGGCATGGGAGGGCTTAATCAGATATTTTATGCATTTATGACCTAGGGATGTCTTTCCCAAAAATGATATCACTTTATGATGTAAAAAGTCATAATCAATTTTTGAGAATAAATATCCAATAAGTTCCATGAAATTCTTAATTAGGATCTTGATTCAGATTAACTAGCCTTAATCAAATTAATCAAATTGGTCAGAATGTCATATTATTAGCTCAAAATTTGACTAGATTGGGATTAAGATGTGATGTTAGATGCATTAGAATCATTATCCCATTTAGGATGTTACCAAAACAAAATAACAAATTCATGTGTCTCATCCAAGAAAATTGGTATAAAAAAGCAATCCAGAGCACCTAGGTGCAAAAATATCATTTTGACTCAAAATAATCTAATCAAAGTTAGCTGTCTCATAAATTGCATTACCTCATTTAATGATACTCTAGCCAAGATTGACACTTGTATATATAAATTTCAATTCATTTAATATGTTCTAGTGTTTTTGTGCCAAATAGTGCTTTTTGATGGAAATTAGTAAAACCTTGGTTGGAGGTCATTAGTGGCCAGTTTTAAGTGTCTATAGACTTGCATATCAAATTATTTGCAATTTTAGTATGAAAAAATACATGAGGATGTGATATGATTAATATGAGTAGATTGAAGTCTTTGAATATGTCCAAAATAGATAGTTTTAATTTGTGAATCATATACCACATATTTGAAATGATTTGAATAGAATAAATAAATAGGTAGAGTCACATGTAGGTGATA
This sequence comes from Torreya grandis, assembly GCA_037957365.1. Classification (NCBI taxonomy): domain Eukaryota; kingdom Viridiplantae; phylum Streptophyta; class Pinopsida; order Cupressales; family Taxaceae; genus Torreya; species Torreya grandis. The sequence goes on along the minus strand of JARHVA010000891.1, from coordinate 3,412,040 downwards.
ATTATTATTTTCACTATCGTAGGTGTTTTTTTCTGCAATTAAACTAGAGGATGAATCATAATGGTAAAGTAGACAGGTACATTTCTCCAAACATTTTGTATAGGAGTTTCCAAAATATATTAAGATAGATCTCAATATCTAAAGAAAACCAAAGAAGATCTTATTGCTCTAGTAAGACCAATCTAAGAAATTAAGAGGTGATAATATTTCAAAGAATAAAGCTATTAAGACTAATATATAGACCAGTTAAATTATGTTGAGGTAGACTTATACAATAGATGATCAGACCCATTAGAGGTTGATAGTTAAATCAACCAAACCTAAAAGAAAATAAAGAAGATTGGTATAACAAATATTGGTCATTGAGTAGAATAAATAATTAGTGGACCAAGTGATTGATGAAGAAAAAATATGGTTATGAGATTGAATATTATGAAAATATTCAAGTTGTTGATCTATAGATTAGTCATAATTTTTGGTATTAGAGTAAAAATATTTTTAAATTTGTATTTTGTTGTAAATTAGATATAATTACTAATGATTTTTTTCAGTTTCAGAAGGTTACAAGAAATTATCCAGGCAGTTTGAAATCCAAGTGAAGGCTTAAGTAGAAGATAAGGAGCTAGTGAATCTCAAACGAAAGAGCAAGGTGTTTTCTCAAATAAATTAATCCAAGGAGAGAAATATTAGATGAAAATGTGGAGAAGGGTGAAATATACTTGCTTGAGATAATAGAGATGGTGAAAAAAATTATTAGAGACATGAAGGACTTATGAAATAGGTTGTTAATAAAAAGGAAGGTAAGATGGCTAATCGAATAGATTAGAGAGAGGAGAAAAAGGCTAATGATGAGGATAGCCTTAATAAAATAAATCAAATGTAATGTAATCAAGAGGAAAAGCTCAAGGATAGAGAGATTAAGATGGAATGTGAAATGAGAGAACAACAGTGTTGGCTAGATATTATACATAGGCTATCAAAAGTGTCTAAACAGTCATGAGATTGAATCCCCGTCATTTAATGGTGAAGCTCTCGTATGCTTATGTCTATTTACTTCTAATTATTCATAGATTATACAAATTATGTGCAAGTTATCTTATTTTCTGGGTATTACTTTATTCATAGAGTTCATGATCCATAACAACATGATTTTCTAGCAAGTAAACAATTATTTTACATAATGTGTAAAGAAATTTTGGGAAATACACAATGAAAGACTAGAATATTTGAGAAGAATGAAGTTGTACTTCATAATAAGTAGTTTTATAGAGCTTATTCAATTTGTATAAGTAAATAAACATTCAAAATATTATAATCCTTTCATCAAATTGTTAAGAAAGATTGGAATTCATATTTAGATTTAAAGGTAACACAAAGTTTACCATTTTAATATTCATAAATCCACCAAATGATCTCATGAGATGCAAAGTTACACAAAAATCAACGTCTTTTTATTCACTTTGAACCAATTTCATACAAAAGAAAAAATCAAAAAATTAAACACAAATTTTTAGATTACTTAAACTCTCTACCTTCAGTTACAATGGTTTTTCCCAAAACTTACCACCCTCAGGCATGCAGGATTGCATTTATATTTATATAATTTTAGAAGTCAAAATCAAATATGAGAAAAATCCTTGAATTCCATGTGCTACACTAAATTTTGGGAAATATTGAGAGGTGTCTCTTAGAATTTATCCTTTGTGGCATAAAATGGTCGATGACATGTAGCACTTGTTGGTTTTGTTTTTTAAATTAAAAAAAAATTCTTTTTACATGCAATGCAAAGATTGCTTAAGTAATTTTTTTTTACAAAAATACTTTAAGTAATTATGTTTAGCCAAGTTACTTGAGTCTTACATATTATAAAGTAACTTAATTATACAAGTAACTTCACTAAATGACATTACTTACAAATTAATTAGTCAAAACAAAATTACTTAAAATACATCAATTAAAGAAAATGGAAGAAAATGGAAGAACAAAGAAGTTGTCAAGAAGGGGAGAAAAAATATTCATTCCACATCATGGACTTCAGATCTACACTTTTCTCTATATTTGATATGGTAAGACATCATAAACTATATTTATACATTATATGATTTGGCAAGTGATTTCCTTTCGATCTCATATTTTAGCAATTCTCTTTCTAACTTCTTACCATAAGCCTTTACCCTCTCAAGTCTTAGTTCAAGCTTCTTGATTTATTTTTAACACTTGATTAACTAATTTATATATTTCATTTTGAAAGGGGTTATGACCTTTTAAATTAATTTCTTGAACTGTTGATATAACTATTTAGATGTCCTTAGAGTTTTCTCAGACCAAATGTTTGTAAGACCAAAGATGCAATCCTCCATATTCAATTTTTCATTGTAAGTATATTATTATAACGTCTTCATTTATTCACAAATGGCCCCAAGAATACACATGTGAAAATATAAGAGGTACTCCTCTTTTTTTTATTTCTTTACTAATCTTTCAGGGACAATTTGATCTTTGATTAAAAATAATTTCAATCAAAGTATTTATTCTTTGAAGACTTTCTTATTGCAACTCAGAAATACCATTCTCATTTTCTATTTCTTTCATTACCACCTTTATTTTTTATAATCTATTTTCAATATCAACATGAATACCTAGGACCTTTAGAAAGTTATTTTAAGTAGTTTGCATCATCTTCTCTATCCATTCATCAATGGATTTAGCCTTATCTCGAGTTTTCTCTACCTCATTTATTATTTGCAGACCAATTAAATTACCTAAAAGAATTGATTGTTGAGGAGTGGATATTAACACTTTGGTAATTATTTCACACAAATTTTCAATTTGTTCCTTCAATTTGGCTTTGACAGCTTTTTATTCATCAATATTTATAAACAAAGTATCTATCAAGGTATGAGTATCTTGATTTAAGCCCTTTATAGTAACTTATCAAATGTACACTTTTGTGAATGTTCAATTATTAACTTGGAAGTCACTTTAGAGATCTTGGTCTTCTTTCCTTTTATATCAATACTCTTTAATAGTTTCAAATCAATCTCAAAATATATCACTTCTCTAGTTTTAGGAATTGTCTTTAATGCTGACTAGGATGAGAAGTATGTTTTTGTTGGAGTAACTAAATGTACAACCACTTGATGTTGATTATTTCTTAGTGCATCTGAAACAACTTGTACAACATTGTGAACTTCTTATTCATCCTTTTCTTTCTCTTCCTCCTTCACTACTTTGTTATCCTTCTCCACTTCATTCTCCTTCTACACTTATTTATTTTCTACCTCTATTTCATTTTTTAGGTTCAACCATTTCATTTTTCTTATCTTGTGATGCATCCTAAGATGGGGTCAATTTTCTAGTAGCTCCCTATTTTGGCTCCTTCTCAGTGGTTGGTTGATCATTTGAAGGGGGTAGAGGTGGAGCAGTGGGTGGAGAAAATGGAAGAGGGAAAGGAGGAACATCAGTCTTGTTCTGAATGGGCTTTTTAGGAGGTTTTATGTTATGAGATTTTGGATGTGAAATGAGTATTGATGTATCTATGGTAGGTGTAGTATAATTAGGAATGATGGGTGGAGAAGTATCTATGGAAGTGACCAAAGGGGGTGTGGTGATAGCTAGTTGAATTGGTTCTTTATCTTTCACTACAGAGTAAGTGTCATCAACATTCTTCTTCAACTTCAATTTCTTATGCACTTAACTAATTTCACCTTGAATTATCTTCCTCTTATAACTTATTATAGAAGTTTCAATAATCAATTCCTTCATTCAATATCCCTTATTATGGAATTCATGTGGAAGTCTTGGTAAATACTGTAGAAGTTCTATCTACAATAATTTTAACCTAGTCTTTTCTGAAAACAATCTCTGGAAGTGGGGTACTATCCCCTCCTACTGCATGGTAGGCATCACATTTTATAATTCCATCATCCTCCATGTTTTTTAGAATTATTTATATATCAAAAGTATGAACTTGTTTAATAGTCAATCTACTATTATCTCTTCTTATTACATCATATTCATCCCTACAATCAATACAAAAGTCTTCAAGTGTATGAATGTGCATATACTCAAGATAAATTGTGTTATGAGCTACTCCTCTATAATCAAAATTTGTTCTAGATTCAAAATGGTTCTAATTGTAGTTGTGGTACATCTCCTTTTACATGTTCTTGACTTTTTAAATGCTAGAACAATGATAATGACCAATAACAATATGAAAACTGATAATGAGATAGTGAATCTTTGATTATAAATCATGCAACTCAATTATTTGCCTACACAACTCCATAATAATATATTTTTCACTAGGTTACCTTGGAAACTTGACTGGTGTACCTATTAAACTACTAACTCTGATGTACGTGAAGTTGAGGAATTGAAGGAAAATGCATCTAAATTGTGAAACTACTTCCCATGCTGAATTAGATACTCTCTTGTGTTTCAAAGCCACATTTAACTTGTAAATGATTTCATAAAAGGAACCATCATTTACTTTCTTTTAATATTTGAAATACTCAAAGAGAACCAATTGGGGGTAAGATTAATATATAGGCATTGATGTCAATGTTCTTTTTGTATTCAATCTAGAAAATGTTCCAAGTGATATTGCTACATATATTATCTATAAAGTCATTTTGAAGTCAAAAATTTCCAACATTTGACATAGCTAGTGGTCAATGCTATCACTTATCAATCTTGACCATTCAATAACTGTAGAACTCCTATTAACATCAATGACAGTGATGTATGCATACAAATAGGTTACAAATCACTTGGCATTCTTTTCTCCATTGATTCTATATAGTAATTATGTGATGTTATCAACTTCTTGAATGAATTCAGATCTTACTATCTACTTTGGGAACCTTGAGGGATGCTTAAGTTTCCTCAGATATTTAATGTTCATTACTTTAATACATTTTAGAGTTTATCTTTCCTAGAGACTCTTGGATTTATCCATTGATAAATCTATAACTTTAGACTTTGTTGGAATTTTTAAATAGTAGTCAAATTACTTAACATCGATCCTAATTACCACATTGCATGAAGTGCCCTTCACTATTTTGATGAGAGAGTCATAGTACTTGACACATTCTAGGATAAACTCAGGTGGTTGTGCAGAACTTGGGAAAGATATAGCTTGTCGGATTCCACAATTGGTCATCTCTTACATGATTGGAGTCTAAATGATAGATTTGGATCTCTCTAATAACTCAATTATCGACACATGACCCATATCTATGTCACTAATTTTTAACACTTTGGATACAACACTTGACTCAATGGGGTACCCTTTGTATTCATACTTCATCTTTGGTTCCTAAGATTTCACCTCTTTCTTTGTTTTTTCCCTACTCTTCCTTCTTGGTCAATGGATTTCTTCAAGTGCTAACTCAGGGAATTACTCAATTAAATTTGTTTTTTCTTTTACTTCTACTCTAGCTATTTCTTCCTCTGATCCTTCTGATCTTGACATTTATTCTGGTTAACTCTAGAAAACTTAATAAGTGCTCTAGAAAACGTAGTGACTAATCTTGCTAGTTTAGAAAAGTTTAAAGAAATGAGTCAAGTTGTTGTCTCAAATAATACTCCTAAGAAAGCTTTATATTTCAAGTAGTAGAGATCCTTGAAAACTCCAAATAATTCATAGTAATAGCGTATCATACCTTTGAGTCAGTCTAGATAACCCTCAAGTCTTAAGTATTCAATAATCAAATAAAATAATAAGTAATAGGCATGGATTACTTCATATTTATATTATCAAGTTACTTAGGTTTGAGACTCTGAGTAAGTAGTAAGTTATGAGGAGTTTGGGTCTCTCTTGGGTAGTTCACCAAGTTTCTAGAGGCTTACAACTTCAGGTTTCTTATGACAAGTAAATTGGGTTAGAAAACTTGAAGAAGTAAAAGTAAGGAGTAACTGGGATTATAGGTAAAAGAAGTAATAATGAGAAGTCTGGGTAGGCAAGGTTCTTGAAAGATTTAGATTTCTTGAGGGCAGTAGCTTAGGGTCAAAACTATGAGTAAGCAATAAGTAATGAGGAGTCTAGGTTTTCTATTATTTCAATAGTTAGGTTTTCATCTAGGTTTTCCCATTCTTTGAGACTTTGCTTAGGATTTTTAATGCTAAATGTTTATGATATCTCTTACAAGGTTTTTACAACACTTTGCATGTAAAAATAACATTTAAACAAAAATGATAAATGATAAATATCAAAGAAAACATTAAAGGTGGCATGTGAATCTTACCAGAGGAAAAATGGGAAGAAAATGTCCAAAATGAAGACATGAAAACCAAAGGGAAATGATCTACATACCTCGAACACAAATGGGTTATGATGGGTTTGATCCAAAATCATTTCATAAGCTTGAATAGTTTCACTCAGGGTTCATAGGGGTGGTAGCTTAGTCAAATAACTCGAATGCTAGGTGGGAAATAAGGTAGATTTCCTCAATATTTATATTATCCAATGCATTAATGACAAGTAGGATACACTTTTAAAGGCAGCCACACAAGCACTTGGCTCTTCATTAGGATTTATGGACTAATTTGCTTATATTAGCTTTTGAAGTAAAGTAACCTTGTCACTTTTATTTGGTCTAAGCTTAAAAGTGATTTAGACTTGCAGACCCTTATTGATTTTATTTGTATCTTTGAGCAAGTGAAGTTACTTCTAAAGCTTGGTTTGCTTTAGTCAGTGTTATGTAGGTTTACAGATCTACTTTACTTGGATTCTAATGAAAAGCAAAGTTATTTGATAAGTATAGTTTAAACTAGATAGTGTAACTCAAATTTACTATGACTACTTACTTTTCACTTAATAATTATAGTAACTCAGAGAACCTGAGTTGGCCTAGAAGTGGGATCAAACACTTAGTTTTTTGATCTTCTTGGAAAGATGAGTAAATGGGTTTTTCAGTGATGGCCTTGGGTAGACATTTTCAACCTTTTAGAGTAGTTTGAAGCAATTGGAAAAAGAAAGCAAGGAAAATAAAAGATAAAAAAGAATAAGTCTTAGTAAGAGGACTAGTTTCAATAAGAACAACTGACTCATAAAAGATAAAAGGAAAAATTTTAATAGGGGTATCTAAAAATTCTATGTGCAAAATTTTAGGTGACACCAAGCTAGTAACCACTCAAGAGGCTAAGTGGCCAATTTATTTTGCATTTAACATTGCTTTGTATGTTTTTTTTATAGGGAAACAAGTTGATTATGTAGATAAATCCATTGAGTCAAATAGACTCATGAATCCTTAAGGAGAAACATTTGAATTGATACATGATGAAGATTTTGAATCCAGGAGCAAGCTCATGAGTATGAAAGATGATAAGGCCTTGGTAATTGAATAAGGCCAGGTGATGGAAGATCAAAAAGAAAAACCTAAATCAATGACAAAGGCAAATGGTAAAAGCTTTAAGTTGGATAAATATGATTTGGTTGATAGTAATCAAGACATCTTAGCTAATAACAAAGATATCCTAAAGGAGATAGAAGATCTTGAGTAGGTTATAGGTGAAAGAGAGTTGCTAGTAAAGCAACAAGACAAGGAATTTGTCTATGAAAGTTTGGATCAGTTGTAGATAGAGATGGAAATATTAGAGCATGCCATATATGATGAAGGAAATTCCAAAGGTTATCTTAAAACAAAAATATAAGAGAGGATTAGCTTACACAAGACAATTTTGTCTCAAGGAGGAGAACTTGAAGTTGATAACATATATAACATACTTTAGAAGTAAGTGTAGAAGCAAAAAGGATGGAGGGAGACATCAAGGCATCAAATTTTTATGACTAGTAGTTTATTGTACTATGTATGTGCAGGTATGGTATATGAAGAAGTAAAATATATTGACAAGAAGGCTCTTAAAGGATCTCAAGTGAAAATAATACAAAGGGATATCCTCATTCAAGAGGGTCAATATGCAAAGAAGAAGAATGAAGAGAAGATGAATAAAGAAAAAGGCATAGCTTGGATAGAAAAGGAAACAATCAAGCAAAGACGTAAGTGTGGAATCAAGGAGCATGTCCATATCTATGAGTGGACAATTGAAAGAGGATATCAAAAGAACAATTGCAGCAATGAAGGGAAATTCCAAAGAAATTCATGAGTAGGAGATCATGAAACATTTTGAGATTAGGAGTCTGATGCATGAGAATCAAGACAAACACCTTGTTTAAATATGTAAATATGTTGATAAGAGACCCTACGGGTCCTACAAGGATAAATAAGAAGCTCTCAATACTTCACTAGGTCCAAGAAATAAAAGTTTTAAGTTTTCCCTTCAAATATTATATTTGAAAATTCAAAATATAATGTAAGGACTTGTAAGGGTTTGTGACCACTTATAAGGGTAAGAACACATGAAGAAGGGTCTTAGGTGTTTGGTACATGATGTAAGTACTTTATTTAGTCCATGTCAATATTATCACCTATATAGAAGCTAAGCTACGTAAGATCAAGAAGAAACAAACATTCTAGATAATAGTATGGGGAGCCGAGAGAGTCTTGGTTCTATTTTAGGATCAACTAAGTTTGTATTTATTTGATAAGCTTTGTACCATTTAAATAGGAGTACAATAAGGCAATTAAATAAGTATAAGATCAAGTCATAGTGTCTTTGAAGAGTATTTAAGAGTGATATATGACATTTAGGCCTATATATCTATAAAATTGTATATATGAATATAGAATTGTCTGTATATATTTTGATCAATAAAGGAGAAGTGTTTCTCTTGTCAACAAGATTATTGTTTCTCCTATGTTATTCAAGAAGGATGATTTACTAAGAGAGAAGATATGCCAATTGTTTCTACGCTAATTTTGCTTTCACATTCAAAAGATAGAAATGAGAAACTAAGAGATGGTCTAGGGTTAGAAGATACCCAGATATAGTCGTGCGCACCGAAATCAGACGTTGGAAGGTACTCCTCTTTGGCTGTGGAGGAATGACACCTGCGAAGAAAAAGAGACTAAACACAAAAAAATGTTAGTCAAAGAGACGGTGGGCTGTCAAGCAAATGTTTGATCCCTGAAGTCCGAAGACTTCTTTAAGGGATATCAATCCATTAATAAAAAGAAACAGAATATTTGACTGAGGTAGAAATAATGGAAGACAAAATGAAAGCAAATAAAAGATAAAAAGAAGAATGCATACCTGATATATAGTAAACTACTCTGCTCAGTCGCCAGTGTCGGTCTCTGTGCTAGCATCGGTCAAGAAGAGTGCTGACGTCAGTTGAAGTGCCGGCGTCGGTCGGGGTAGTGACCGGCGTCGGTCGGGGAAATAGTTTTGGATAGGTTCTGGTCGGGTCTGGATAGAGTTTTTGAATTGCAGAAGGGTCTAAAGTTTTTTTTTAGGGTTCGGGAAGCTGGTTTAGGAGTTAGAGGGATTTGTTTGAGGGTTTTATACAGGGATCTGGGTAGAGTTACAGACTGTATTTTCTAGACAGGGTAGGTAGAGGTGATACAGGTGGAAATAAGGTCGGGGTTATGGTCTAACTCTAAATCTGGGTAATGAAATCAAATGAAAAACAATAACCAGAGATTAAAACAAAAACATAGAGCAAAGCTTACCTATTATATGCTGAAAATAGAGTCAGAGACATGATTGATGTTGTCATTGTGTCACAGAAGTTCAATGTAGCAGATCTCCAGCAAGATGACTGAAGTAGAATACTTGTACCAGAGAGAGAGAGAATGCAAGAGATTGGATGCAAATTAGTTGGATGCAAGAAGTGATTGATTGTTCGAATGAAGAGGTTTTGCTGACTGATCGAATGAATAGTGTGTTGATAGTTACAAAGGACAGTTTGATAACCGATCGAGAAATGGATTGGCAACCAAATGAATAACAGATAACAGAATCTACATTTGGGTCGAGAATGCAGTGTTAAGTAGAACCGACACCGGTAGGACTGCTGACGTCGGCTGAGAAGTGACCGACGTCGGTGACGTTAGTCGGGTGGTGACCGTCATCGGTAGATGCAAAATGGGGACAAAAGGCTAACTTTAGCTTTCTGCTCATTTTTACATGTTGCCAGGGTCAAGGCTTGTAGGAAAATGGTTGACAGGGGTTAAATAGGCATGGGAGAATAAAAATGGGGGTTAAGAGGAGGATGACAAGGGTTAGACAAAATTACGGTGTCTACATTTGCCCCTTTTTGTCTTGTTGGTTGTTCTAAACGAACTGCAAGACAAAAATAGGAGTTGGTTGCCCCATGTGTGGGATAAGGTTGATTCTATCTTGTTGGTTGTTCGAATGAACTGCAAGACAAAAATAGGAGGGTTGGTTGCCCTGATTATGGATGAGGTATTCCCCCCTTAAAGCAGGAGTCAGGAGAAGGGAACCTAGAATCAGGTGCTGATTTGACAAAGATTGGATGAAAAAAGGGGTGAAGATAGAGTGAGAATGCTACAAAAGTCGTGATTGTGCGTGCACCACTTCACGAGGATGGTCAGGTCAAATTGTCACAGGTCGAGGGTTGAGGAGTGCCAAAATTGAAGTAACTAGGCCCCAGTATTTAGTCATCTACTGATTGGGTTATTCAATCAAAGCTGAAGCTCTAAATGGTCATCATGTTCCAGGTATCATGGGCTCAGGAAGTGCTCCTAGAAACACAAAAAAGTCACAAGTAGTGGGGATCAACTGGCTTGCGATCCTATACTTGTGAAGGTCAAAAGTGGTATACACACAATTTTGCTAGCCAATCATGAGGTAGCATACATGCAAAAACAACCAAGGAAAAATTGCTTTGGAAGTAGTCGTGGTTAGAGGAGATGGTCATGATCTCCAAGGTCTGATGTTCGATGGATGGAGGCAAAAGTGATCTCAAGTGTGCCCCAGGGGGCCAAAATGACTTGTACTGGAGGGTTGACTGATTAAGGGCATGATTTTGGTCAAGGTGATGAAAAAAGAAGGGTTAAAGTCTACCGATGTCGGTAATAAAACCATCGTCAGTGGTCTAAAGGGACCGACTTCAGTAGGATATCGGCCGACGTCGGTAGCCTAGGGCACGATGATGCTGACATTGGCAGCATGTCAAATCTGACAAAACCAAATTGGCAGCCAACTAGAAGTCATTTGTGATTGTTGACTGAGAGAAAGAAAAGAGCTCTGGAGCTAAGTGAGTGAAAGTGACCTAGAGTTAGCTGAGGAGCAGTGTGAGGTGGCAGATAGGAATTAGTCAAGAGAGGGAGCGAGTTGGAGAGAAATTGGAGGCTGTAGAGATGCGTGTGGGCCAAGAGAAGCTTGATGTAGAAGCGATGGCAGAGGGCAGTAGAGGACCTGCGGGAGGTCCACCACCAGTGGCACCCATCGTGCCACCACGCCAGTGATGCTGAGACAAGGTAAGAGGGTCTCTAAGCCCTATTTAGTTAGTTTTTTGTTTTGATTTGTTTTTTTGAATTTTTTGTGAATTTAGGTAGAAATTGAGGGGGGAGGGTAGCTAAGAAGGTGGGTAGGGGGTCTATGATAGATTAGGAGTAATTTAGGAGTGATTTGGGGGGTTAGGGAGTCAAGAATGAGGAAGCCCTAAATTTAGGGCTTGCCCCGTTCGGCCCTAGGGCCGAACCAGTCGCCAACGTCGATGGGTTCGCCGGCATTGATCGATCAAAGACGGGCATCGGTCACTAACCTGCCGACATCGGTCACTAAGTGATCGACGTCAGTTAGGTGAGTGCCATCACTAGCATGATAACCGATGTCGGTGGCTACCTGGTTAAAAGGAGTGATGAAAAATGGTCAAATTCAAGGGTCGAGGCAATGTCAAGGGCTTCCCGAGTGTTGGAATAGGCATAGATGGTTAGATAGGTTGGTTAAAATAGAAATGGGAGGAAAAATGTTTAACATGAGATTGACTTGGGTGAATGCAGGCGAGACAAACTCTGATGTTGTGGGATCACCTCCCAACTTTGTTGACATGGATGCGCAGAGGTGTGATGGTCGAGGAGTGGGCACAGATGAGTGTAGTTAGACTAGGCGGGTTGAGATGCTACTATAGAGTGGTGTGAGATGTGAGCCTGATGGTGGCACTAATCGAGTGGTGGGACCATTCCACCAACACCTTCCACCTACCCACGAGTGAGATGACAGTCACGGTTGAGGACGTGTACCAGATTTTACAGCTGCTAGTACACGGAGCAGATTTATATGCATGCTCAAGAGAGGTGCACGATATACACATGGTTACACTATTTAGGGAGCACGTCACTGAGACGAGCTACCACTCAGCAAGTTTTGCTTATGAGCCTCTGTACGTGGTAGATGAGGATGCACATCGGTTGGTTGTCTTGATGATGATCGAGATTACAGTGTATGCACTCCTAGATGCAGAGGGAGGTAGGTTTCTGGTCGCCATGACCAGAGTTTTGATATACATGATTGAGTGGTAGATAGTGTTTGCTTGGGCACCAGTCTTTTTGGCCTAGGTCTACAGGGAGCTGTGGGGCATCAGTCGGCGGCGGTGGTATAGCCTGTGTGTAGGCCACCTCTTGCATTGCTGGGCTTACGAAAACATCATGGTCACACAACCTCTCAGCTTCCCAGTGGCGATACAGGTTGGCTTCAGGGTTGAATTCAGGTGATGGTGCGAGGTGATGGCGTAGACACAGGTGGATGGAGTGGTCAGGGATATTAACCACTACTGAGGGGTACTAGAGGCCCTGATCCCTGCAGATATCATCTGGAGACCATATCTGGTGTATCTAGTATTTAGAGACTAGGGAGAGTAGCTAGTTAGGGTGCAGATCCTGAGATGGGTCAGGGGCAGGTGAGCCGGTGAGCTCGAGAGGGTTCCAGTAGAGAGAGTGCAGTGCCAATACGGGCTGCTACAGGATGTTCCTCTTGCATTTCTGTAGTATAAGCAAGATGATATAGAGGCACCGCTCCCACTGCCAGAGGAGACAGAGGAGCCAAATTTTAAGGAGTTTCCAGTAAGACCTGGGATGGCTAACCCAGGTTGTACAAAGGCCTACACAACATGGTGGGCAGGGCAGTACACAGGAGTCCAGGTAGGGCCACAACTAGATGTACAGGCTATCACCAGGGAGCGGGATGCAGCCCGTGAGGAGAGAGACACAGCGTGGCAGGAGAGGGACACAAAATAGGCCTAAGTGACCATTTTACATGGACAGGTCATGGTTTTATAGGGGTAGTTAGCATGGGTGACAGGACAGGTGGCTACTTTGATAGGGTAGATCACGATTTTGCAGAGTCAGTTGGCTGTAGCCTAGGCACAGGCATCAACAGGATAGGGCTTGAGAGGACAGGGCTCGATGTAGTAGCCATCATAGCAACCAACATTTTCATAGGGGCCAGGACAGTCAGCATCAGTGCAGCTAGGTCAGCCATAGCCACAGGGGTCAGTGCAGGGCACGGCAGCAGGACAGATGGGTCCACCACAGACTATATCTCTAGTTAGATATAGTGATGCACTGGATGAGATCACGTATTATGAGAGGGCCATCATGGGGTTCCCTTAGATATAGCGATACTCTGAGATGAGGGCAGAGTAGAGCCAGCAGCGTTCTATGTCACGGGCGACTGCTATAGGTTTGCACAGGTGGCCCAGATCAGAGGTGGGAGAGGATACAACATCTTCTCGACCACCGCCGCTACCACCATAGCCATAGCCTTGAGGGCGGAGTTGAGATTTTTTTGATTTTTGATGTATATACTAGCCTGCGTGTCGATGATGCGAGATGTATTATATGAGAGGGGGACAAACACACATTATGTCTTATTGTATAGAACATTACTGATATATATGATGAGATTTTGGATCAGTGACCTGTGTGATGGATGTTTTATAAATATGTGTTTAATGTTTATTGCATTTTGATGTGATGCATGTTGATATTATGGTTTATGTGTATGATACTAAATGAATTGGTTATATGATGTTGTTTAATGATATTGATGTTGACGTTTGATGTGAATGGTTATGATTTTTAGATTAGATGGTGATGCTTAATGACTATGGATGGACATGATGAAAATGATTATGCTAATGATAATATATGACTAGCTATGATGTGATTGACAGGTGACGATAGAATGGGATGGAAGAAAGTGATGAAGAGGATGGCCGAGCTAACCCCAGAAGAACCCATGTCAACTGAGTGCTGTCTACATAGCCCTTGTCCTAAGGGCCTCAGGCCAATGTAGTTCTCCCAAAGAGGGAAGAAAAGGGTCGAAGTGATTGATTGCTTGTGGTCAAGGTCAAAGAGGATAGGGTTTGTCCATCAGATTGATGAACAAATGAGGGTGGTCGAGCTAACCCCAGAAGACAGTCGTGTCATCTGAGTGCTGCCTACATAGCCCTTGTCCTAAGGGCCTCAGACCAATGTAGTTCAGACTAGGAGACAAAGCGGTCAAAATTTGGTCTAGTCATGAGAATGGTCTAGCACGTCCATATGTCTGAGAGAACATGCTTGAAATGATGAGAAAAAGTAAAGGTTTTTCACCCCTAGCAATTGCCCCTATTAGGCGATGGACATATGCCAAAAATGAAATGAGCCTATTTATGCACCAGCAAGTAATGGTTTATGTTGGTCATAAATTTAGGGGTCTACAGTTTCCATGTGTATTGGTGTCCATAGAAACCAGTGTGAATAGGCTAGGTGGTTGGTCGGAAAGAGGGTTGAGCTGATTTAATAAAAGACAAATGATTGGATGTGACCAAAGTGTAAAAGAAGTGAAAGGCATATTTGCCCTTTTATTGACAAGGACCAAAATGACAGCATAAATAGGGGTTGTTAGAACTAAGAGCCCCATTCATGCATTACGTCGTTGACCAGAGGTTGTGTTAGAGCGGTAATCGAATCACTTTGACACTAAAGTGAGCTCGAAGTCCCTTGAGTAGGTGTTAGGATAGGAGGATATAGGGTAACCTATTTTAAGAGCAGAGATAACCTTACCCCTTTTTATAGGAGACCCTGAGACAACTATAAGCCAAGTCCATGACACGTGTGTTTTTTTTTTGGTGCAGACTGATCGATGCGAGAAGTCTACATAGAGATGTCATTTGCTTGGTGGTCATTTGTGAAGCTGATCGATGCGAGAAGCTTCTAAAAAAGTGTTGTTTATAGCAATATTTAGTCATAGCCATCCTTCGAGGGAGTGGTCTATATTTTTGCTTTATATATAAGGGCTTTGAATAGCTATCCTTCGAGGGAGTAGTCTATTAGCTACAACAATGATAGTATAGTTGTCCTTCGAGGGAGCAGTCTGCCTTTTTGATTTTTGATTTTGTGACCTTGGATATTTTTGACATCTTGATTTGTTTTGACAAAAATGTGAATCATAGACCAGACTATAGAAGGTCAAGGGTTCCCTTTTATTAGGACAAAGCATCCCTACTGTATAAAAGGGGTATATAGGATTTTGTTAAGGGGAGTAGGGTTGAAAGGAATGAGGATTAAGAGGACGAGGATTGCTCAAGGGACGAGCTCAAGATAAATGTCAAGTGGACGAGTACTCGACTAATAGTAGAATGGTCGCAGATGTAATGCATTAAGAGGCTTAGGTTTTGGTCGTCCGTTAAGAGAAGACAAATGATACATCCCTACTCCATACTTGTGCATGATAATGAAAGGTCCAAGCCAATTAGGGGCAAACTTGCCTCATTTACTTCACTCCATATTGGTCACGTGCTGATTCTCTTTGAGGACAAGGTCCCCGATGTTGAAATCTCATTCTCACAGATTTTTGTCATAGGCTCGCTTGATGCGATTTTGATAGACATGGAGATGATTGAGGGTAGCAAGATGACGCTCATCAAGTAGCTCAAGTTGAGCTAAGTGATCTTGACGAAAGTCATCATTAGAGAGAATGTCATGCAGGGAGATGCGGAGAGATGGGATCTGTACTTCAAGAGGTAGGACAGCCTCTGTTCCATACATAAGCGAGAAAGGGGTAGCACCCATGGAGGTTCGAATGCTAGTGCGGTAGGCCCACAAAGTGAAGAGAATGTGAATATGCCAATCCCTTCTAGTGTCACTGACCACCTTCATGAGAATTTTAGTCAAGATTTTGTTGGAAGCCTCAGCCTACCCATTTTCTTATGGGTAGTAAGGCAAAGAGAAACTGAGCTTGATGCCAAATGAGTCACAGAGTTTTTGGACAATCTTGTTTTTGAAGGACTTGCCATTGTCGGTGATGATTTTATGAGGGACACTGAAGCGGCAGATGATGTGGATACTGATGAAGTCGATAATCTTGTCGACTTTTGTGGAGATAAGAGGAATGGCTTCCACCCACTTGGTGAAATACTTGGTGGCAGTGATGATGGATTGATCACGAAGAGATGAATGAGGGTTAATCTCACCGATGAGATCTATGCCCCACTGAGAAAAAGGCCAGAAATCTTGAGCAACTTGTAAGGCGTGACTAGGAAGATGAAGCAAGTTAGAGTGCTGCTGACACTTGATGCAATGCCAAACATAGTCACTACAGTCTTGATGAAGGGTGGGCCAATAATAGCCCAGATGAAGGATGCGCTTGGCAACCGAATTCCCACTGAAATGTCTGCCACAAATCCCGTCGTGGACTTGCTTAATGGCCTGAGATGCTTCAGTGGAGGTGAGACAGTGAAGAAGGAGGCCGTCGAAGCCTTGCTTATAGAGAAGACCCCCTAGCATGGTATAGCGAGCTGTGTGCTTGATGAAATCTCACTGCGCATTGCTAGGGAGGTTAGGAGGGATGACAAAAAAAGGTAAGTAGTCCACAAGTTGCTTATACCAAACATCTCATGGGATAGAGTCTATGGTGTTGACATGATTAATGTTGGGAGAGATATAGGAAGGCAATGACACATGATGCATCATGACAAAAAGTCTGGATGCAGATGAGGAAGATGGGATATGCGAAGCGAGAGAAGCCATGGTGTCAGCAAACTTATTCATGGATCGAGGAACAATCTGCAAGAGGTAATGGTCGAAAGATGCAAGGAGAATGTCAGCACAGTTTTTGTACCTTTGCAAAACTTCATTTTTACAGAGGTATGAACCGTTGACCTAATTGATGACAAGCTATGAGTCGTCGAAGATGTTGATGTACTTGATGCTGAGAGAGAGGGCAGTCTGAAGTCCCAAAATTAAGGCCTCATATTCAACCATATTATTGGTACAATTAAAGTCGAGTTTGAAAGACAAAGGCATGGGCTCACCATCGAGTAGGATGAGAATGACTCCCGCACCCCCACCAAGTTGACATTTGCAGCCGTCGAAGAACATGGTCATTTGGTAGACAGTGTCATCGGTGGAAAGCGCGGTGTAGACTCGTCAAGAAACTCGCACTATGAAGGTTGATTATTGGGAAGAGGGGCATCCACCAATTGATCAGTGATGGTTTGCCCCTTGATAGATTTATACTGGATGAATTCGAGGTCAAACTTAGCAAGCAGCATGAGCCACCGAGCCATACGTTGATGTTGATATGGCTTAGAGTGCATAAACCTAAGAGGGTCGGTGTGAGTGATGACAAAGGTTTTGTGGTTAAGAAGATAGTGGCGGAGCTTGGTAGCGGCAAAGACTAACGCCAAACAGAGTTTCTCGGTATGAGTATACCGAGTTTCATAGTCAACCAGTGTTCAGCTGATATAGTAGACTGCTTGCTCACGATGATGCTCATCTCAGTGCGTGATCATGGCACCTAATGAATGGTTGGTGACAGAGATATAAAGGTAAAAGGGTTGATCATATTTAGGTGGAATGAGGACTGGTGGAGAGACCAGATAGCATTTAAGGGATTTAAAAGCCTCTTGATAGTCCTTATCCCATGTAAAAGAGACGTCCTTCTTAAGGAGATGATGAAAAGGTTGGCAGTGGTCAGAAAGTTGCGAGATGAAATGGTGAATGGACTGGAGCTTCCCTTGTAGACTATGAAGCTACTTGAGATTGGTCAGGGGCGGTATCTCAAGAATAGCGCAGATCTTGGTAGGATCTATCTCGATGCCATGAAAAGAAATGATAAAGCTGAGAAGCTTGCCGGAGAGGCCCCCAAAGACACATTTCTTGGGGTTAAGGCAGCCATTATATTGAAGAAGGTGAGAGAAGATGATTTTGAGAATGGTCAAATGGTCATGGTGAAGCTTGGACTTATCGAGAAGGTCGTCCACATAGTCCTCCATGATTTTATGGAGGAGATCATGGAAAATGTAGGTCATGGCACGCTGATATGTGGCACCTATGTTCTTCAAGCCGAAAGGCATGACTCGATAGCAGAAAGTCCCCCACGGGGTAATGAAAGTAGTCTTATGCTGATCTTTTGGAGCAATCAGGATTTGATTGTATCATGAAAACCCGTCCATGAGAGATAGCATCTCATGGCTGGCTGTGAGATCAACAGGCTGGTCAATGTTAGGGTGAGGAAAGTCATCTTTGGGATAGGCTAGGTTAAGGTCGCGATAGTCTGTGTAGATTCAAATCCCCCCAGTCACCGTGGTGACTAGGATGATGTTAGAGACCCAATGCGGATAATCGATGGGCTGGATGAAGGAGACAAAAAGGAGGCATTGAAGCTCCTCTTTGACAAGGAGGGCAACATGAGGATGCATCTTTCGAAGCTTTTTCCTAACAGGCTTAGCCTCTGGTTTGGTGACAATGTTATGGGTAGTGATGGTGGGGTCAATGCCAGGCATGTCATGGTAGGTCCAGGCAAAGGCCTTGCTATGGTCTGAGAGGAACTGGGTATAGTCAAGCTGCTCCTAAAGGTCTAAATATTGTCTAATCTTTAAGAAGTGAGGAACATCAGAAGAAGGGAGGTTGATGTCAATGGTTGATTCATTTAACATAACCTGGGTCTTAGAAGGGAGAGAGCGCTGGATGAGAGAGTCGTCGGTGCCCATGTAGGAAAGAATAGCATCATCATCAACACAGTGGACAGTGTGAATGGTTGCTGACTCATCTTCTACCATGTTGGGAAAAATGAGAGGGAGAGACCTAGACACCCCATTGAGCTGATAAGTCAAGGGTTCCAGGTGGATGGTGTTTATGAAAAAAAAAATAGGAGGGATGGAAACCACCAACTCCGTAGGTGAAGGAGGAGGAATGGGTGAGCCTGGAGGAGATTGGTCAATGGTTGGTTCGAAACAAAGGTCTATAGGGGTCTGAGTCGGGTCGTGATATCCCAATCCATACCATTTCTTGGCATCGTCATTGTTGAGCGGTCTGATGGGCTGATGGGAGCCCTGCTCATAGCATCTGAAGCCAAAACCCTTCCATGCACACCTATAAAGGTAAATGTGTGCAAAGGCGGGGTTGCCAAGATATGAGAAGTTTGATGTGAAAGGTTGAGGTGAAGAAAGAGGATTGCAATCAGTAGGAGCTTGATCAAGCCCCCCATAGACAAGGTTGGTTTGGAGGTGGGGAGGACCATAAGGTACGATCATCTTGATCTGATAGTCGTAACTAGGGCTATGATGAAGGCATCCATACTCTTGTGGAGTTTGGAACATGTCTAAGGCCAACAAGTGATATTCCCCCAATGAAAGTCTTTGGAAGATGTATTCCATGGGATCTGTGGTCGTCGCTTGAAGGGGAGGTGTGAGGGTGACTACCGGTTGAGAACTGGTTGACGCTTCTGCAGATGGAGGTGGTGCCGGGGTTGATGGCTTGATAGGAATGAGAATGTCATTTGGATGGTAGGTGGTTTTACAAGTTTTGAAGGGTGAAGGGTCAGCGGGAATGGTATGGACTTGCCCATCATGCTCAAATTTCACACAACAGTGTAGGGTGGAGGGAACACAGGCCATGGCACGGATCCAGGGTCGGCCTAGCAAGATGTTGTATTGAAACTCTCCTTTGATGATATAGAAGAGCTCTGGGACTATGCGTGGACCAATGCGAATGTGAAGGATGACTGTGCCAATGGTCGTGGTAGTGGTGTCATTAAAGGAATACAAGATTGCG
Source organism: Torreya grandis (assembly GCA_037957365.1). NCBI lineage: Eukaryota > Viridiplantae > Streptophyta > Pinopsida > Cupressales > Taxaceae > Torreya > Torreya grandis. The sequence continues at coordinate 3,392,130 of JARHVA010000891.1, read as the reverse complement.
TCAGTTTTGGAGATGCAATTCTTGGGAAGAGCCAATTATTCAAAGGCATGGGTGGAGATAATGTTGATGCTGGCACCTCCATCGATCATAACACGTTTAATGCATGTCTGATCAACATAGGTAGTGATGAAGAGGGTGGCGTCCTGATCTTCCATGTTGGATGTGGGAATCTCAGAATCGCTAAATGTGATGGAGGCAATAGGGGCTAAAGAGTGGATAAGGGCAGCAAGTGGCTAGGGGTCCTCGAGTTGAACCTCCGCTACCTGCAGGGCTCTGATGAGGGCTTGATGATGCTAGGGTGAGGTTTGGATGAGGTCATAAAGGGACATCTTCATAGGCATCTGGTGAAGTTGTTTCAACATAGAGTCATGAATTGCCCCTGAAGAGGAAGAAGAAGAGGGTTGAGGCGCGCCAAGGATAGAAATCTTAGGCTTAGGCAATTAAGGTGGCTGGATGAAAGGGTAGGTCCAAGGAATGGTGGCTTTTTCCTTCGCCTTGTCCTTTTGTGACCTGGTGGTTATGTGAATGGCATTAATTTCGAAGATAGGGGTGAAGGAGATGAAGGGGTCGTGGTCTGCTAATGAGATGTTGATGGGTCTGAAGAGGTCAGAGGGTTATGAGAAGGAGTCAGGGGTCAATCGAGAGTGTCCTCAAATAGAAGAGTGTCTTTCTCTAGATAGCGGCGAATGACGGTCTTGAGGGCACAACAAGTCTCGGTATCGTGTCCTGGCATACGATGATATAAGCAAATCTTCGTGTCATCGAACCACGAGGGTTTAGACCTGAGAGGTTGGAAAGGTCTGATGGGAGGAAGGGTTATGCTGGAAGTCTACAAAATTTGATGCAAGATCAAAGAGTATGAGCCCACTAAAGGGTCCATGCTCGTCGATGTGTGCGATACGAGTGAATTTTTCTTGGGCAAATTCAGAGGAGGCTTCCATACCACCTTTTGGATTGAAGGTGCGGCGATAGGTAGAGACAGTACTTTCTTTGTGAGAGGTACCACCCTTTTGGGAGAGGGTAGGCTAGCAGTAGGCAAAGGAAGCAAAGGAGGCAACTGGTTTTGATTAAAATTTGGAGTGGGAAGGACTCTGGTCAGGGTCAAAGTATGGGGGCCCAAAATGGAGGGCAATGATGACAGAGGAGGAGGCATTCACCTCTGTGGTTTATCACTCTTCTGTGACTTGGGTTGAAGACTACTATTGGTCAAGGTCTAGTCTAGGTCCACCTTCACTTGCAGATGAGTGAGGTTGGAGACAGGGTGAACGCCAAGTGACTTGATAGGTTTAGATGGGGTAGATGCGGGTTTTGGTTTTGATGGGGTTGGTTGAGGCTTAGAAATAGGAGTCTAGTTTTTGTTAAAGGTCTTGGGATATTTCACCATGGGAGGATTAGCTGCATGAGATGAGAGGGCACGGGCATGTTGAAGAGCTGTGAGATGCTCCCACAATCCCTGATGCTCCACTTTCCTAGAAGGGAGAAGTTTGAGTTTCTCCACTAGTCGAGAAAATGGCTGAGAAGATATGGGATGAGGTTTGGGTTCTTGAGAAGATGTGGATGGTTGTGGGGTTGAAGATGAGACTGGTATAGCGGTCTCAGACCCAAGGCATGATGGAGTCGTGACAGGTTTGTCTGTGGTTGGAGATGAAGGAGAGGTAGGTTCTTCCCTGGGTGGAGAAGAAACTGAAGAATGAGGCTCCTCATGCAGGTAAAGAGCAGGGATGATTGTGTCCTCCACTTGTGGTCAAGGAGTAGGAAGGGTTAGGTCCTCCATGGGCAGCAAGAAGGAGGATGGTGAAACTGGCGGTGCTGGTAAGGTCGAGGCATCCTCCAAGATGAGAGAGGTTGACGGAGAACTAACCGGGGAAAGAGGTTCGTCCTCACGTGATGGACTGATAGATGGACTAACCTCTTGAGGTTGGTTAGAAATGAAGGGTGATACCGTATTGACTGTTCATATGTTGTGTTCGTGAATGTTGTCAGTCAAGGTCTAGACATTATTCTAAGTTGGTGGATGATTGGGGAATGGTTGCTTGAAGATGTCGATGTCCTGATTAGGTGGCGCATTGGGATTGTCAAGGATGAGGTCACCCTTTTCTAGCATGTCTTGGATGATGTTTTTAAGGGTTTTATAGTTGTTCGTGTCATGTCCTTTAACATAGTGGTAGTTACAAAAGTCATTTTCCCTATACCACGCAGGGATGGCGCATGAGGGATCAAATTGTGGAGGTGGTCAGATCTGGGGGAGATTGAGGACCCCTTGTTTGACAAGTTTTTCTAGCATAGATGCGTATTATTCTCTGAGTGGAGTATACTGTCGTTGTATGTATCTCTACTAAAATTGGTGGGTCGCACTCTGAGATGTGGATGGCTCAGGTTGATTAGTTGAAGACGAAGAGGAGGAAGATATAATGATCACAGCGTTTGCTGAAGCTTTAGATTTAGGATTGGACGAGGAAGGTTTAGAAGAGGGGTCATTGGTCTTGGAGTTGGGATTCTTGCTCCGTAACTTGACTTTATTCTCCTCGATGGCATGTAACTCAAGTTTATGAGCCATCGTGAAGGCTTCGTCAAAAGTGCGGAAGGTCTGAACCCTATGTCTGGCACAGGCTTGGGAGAAAAGTTCAATAAGCTCAAGTTGGGGTAAAGAAAAGGAGAGTTGATTGATGAGGCCTCTCCATCGAGTAATGAAATCAGCAATGGATTCATCCTCAAATTGGTGGATAGAATAGAGGTCTGTGATTGAGACCTTCTTGGTGATGTTGATAGAGAAATGATCAAGAAAGAGCTGGGCCAGTTGAGTGAACGTGAAGAGGGAATGGCTAGTAAGGGAGCTGTACCAGTCAAGCATAACACCTGAGAGAGACATAGGAAACATGCGTAAGAGCAATGCATCATCGTGGGTGATAAGGTAACAGGCATGTTTGAATGCCCATAAGTGTTGTTGTGGGTCTTCCTTGCTTTGAAAATGAGAAAACTTAGGAAGTTCCCACTGGGTGGGATATGGTCAGATTAGGACGGAAGGATGGATGGGCTTGTTGCAAATTTGTTTGTATGAGAGAGTATTGCGTGAGCCGAAAATGGAGGTCTCTAGGCTGGACATTTTGTCCATCAACATTTTGATGATATCTACTGATGGATTGGCAGGTGGAGTGCCCCCTAGATTGTAAGGTGCTTGGAAGAGGCTAGAAGAGGCATACAACGTAGTCGGTTGTACCAGTAAGGGCACAACGTACGGATGACTAGTCATAGGGATAGAAGAGAAGACTAAGGATGGTTGGGTAGAAGGCATGGCTAGGCTCGATGTTGCCACGGGGGGTTGGTTAGTGGTAACATGGGCCAATGGATAGGTAGCCACCCTGGTGTTGATAGGGTCCAGGGTAGGCGAAATAGAGATGACCAGATTCTGAAAGGGGGTAGAAAGTGGTTGAGTGGGCTGAGGTTTATAGGGGCCAAAACCCCGATGGAAGTGAGTCTAAAGATGGAGGGAGATGCCACACTTGGATGGTTGGTCAAAGGTTGGTCATTGGTCGAGGCCATAGCCTGGGTGTCAAAAGGTTGAACTACAGATGTTGTTGATACGGCTGCATTTTTGAGAAGAGAGGTCGGCATTTCGTAGATTGGATTGCCTAAGCAGTCTCACATTTGGCTATTTGCGAGATAGTGCTACAAGGCTTTAACGTTGAGGTCTAAGAATTGTGCAAAATCTTGGTCCCCTTCTGGGACAATAGGCGTTTGGGTCGGGGATTGTCTAGTAGGAGTTCTTTCAGTCTCTGAGTTGAACTCCATTATAGGACTGGTTATGGATAGGGTAGACAGAAGCGGGTGATGCCTCGCGTGATTGACTAGAGCCTTGGCTTGATTACGAGTCAGAACCATTCAAGGCAAGAAATAATATCCTCACAAGCTCAAACAAGCAAATAAGAACAAAAAAGATGAATAACACAAGCAGATCTTAAAACCCTAGGAGTAAATTATTAGGATTATAGTGGCTTATGCCTTAGAATGTGTGTAGAGGAAGATTGGATTTTGAGTCGGGTTCTAGAAGAAGTAGTCTATGGATGGTTTCGGGTTAGTTATGGTGCTCAAAAAGTCTATGTTAGGTTTCGTACAAGACCTGGTGCTAAGGAGCAAGCTCCCCTCACTTCATGAGTCCAGTGATAAACTGGGCCCGCTTAGCCAAAATATACTTCCCCTATAGATTAGACTCTGCCAGAGAACAGAGTGGGCTTTCCCCTTGGTGATGAAATCCAAGTAGGATCGCTAGGATGGGTAAGGTATCCTTTGGGGGATGAAATCCCAATTGGGCCTTGTCTCAGGTAAGTTAAGATGTTTGTTTTGTGCAAGTGGTTTGGTCGTGTAACATCAAGTGGGCTAGATTAATTCAATATGCGTTTATTAATTACTAAGTGTGGTCTAAGAAATGCAAGCAAACAGAAATGCAATGCAACGTGTTTTAAGTCCAAGTCTAAATGTTTGTTCGTATGAAGACGAATGGAGAAAGAGTCGAAGAATATGAATTTTGACTAGTCTAGAAGTGCAAGAAAGAAAAGAAAAGTTCTTTTTATTCCTGCTTATGATGTCGTTTAGAAGAGATGAAAGAGGCGAAAAGGAAGGAACCTAATGCACCTATATGAAAGAAAGAAAGAACCCAAGGAAGGCCCTAGGGTCCCACCGGGTGTGCCAGAATGTTTCTACGCTAATTTTGCTTTCACATTCAAAAGATAGAAATGAGAAACTAAGAGATGGTCTAGGGTTAGAAGATACTCGGATATAGTCATGTGCACCAAAATCAGATGTTGGAAGGTACTCCTCTTTGGCTATGGAGGAATGACACCTGCAAAGAAAAAGAGACTAAACATGAAAAAATGTTAGTTGAAGAGACAGTGGGCTGTCAAGCAAATGCTTGATCCCTGAAGTACGAAGACTTCTTTAAGGGATATCAACCCACTAATAAAAAGAAACATAATATTTGACTAAAGTAGAAATAATGGAAGACAGAATGAAAGCAAATAAAAGATAAAAAGTAGAATGCGTACCTAATATGCAGCAAACTACTCTGCTCAATCGCCGGTGTTAGTCTTTGTGCCGGCGTCGGTCAAGAAGAGTGCCGACGTCAGTTGAAGTGCCGGCGTCGGTCGGGGTAGTGACCGGCGTCGGTCAGGGAAATAGTTTTGGACAGGTTCTGGTCAGGTCTGGACAGAGTTTTTGAATTACAGAAGGGTCTGAAGTTTTTGTCTGAGGGTTCGGGAAGCTAGTTTAGGAGTCAGAGGGATTTGTTTGAGGGTTTTGTACAGGGATCTGGGTAGAGTTACAGACTATATTTTCTAGACAGGGTAGGTAGAGGTGATACGGGTGGAAATAAGGTCAGGGTTATGGTCTAACTCTAAATCTGGGTAATGAAATCAAATGAAAAACAATAACTAGAGAGTAAAACAAAAACATAGAGCAAAGCTTACCTGTTACATGCTAAAAATAGAGTCAGAGACATGATTGATGTTGTCCCTGTGTCACAGAATTTTGATGTAGCAGATCTCCAGCAAGATGACTGAAGTAGAATACCTGTACCAGAGAGAGAGAGAATGTGAGAGATTGGATGCATATTAGTTGGATGCAAGAAGTGATTGATTGTTTGAATGAAGAGGTTTTGCTAATTGATCGAATGAATAGTGTGTTGATAGTTACAAAAGATAGTTCGATAACTGATCGAGAAATAGATTGGCAATTGAATGAATAATAGATAACAGAATCTGCGTTCGGGTCAAGAATGCAGTGTTAAGTAGAACCGACGTCGGCAGGACCACCGACATCGGCTGAGAAGTGACCGACATTGGCGACATCGGTCAGGTGGTGACCATCATCGACAGATGCAGAATGGGGACAAAAGGCTAACTTTAGCTTTCTACTCATTTTTACATGTTGCCAGGGTCAAGGCTCGTAGGAAAATGGTTGACAGGGGTTAAATAGGCATGGGAGAATAAAAAAGGGGGTTAAGAGGAGGACGACAAGGGTTAGAAACAATTACGGTGTCTACACCAATGACGTACGAGATTCAACCTGATGTGCATGAGAGTCAAACATCAAGTGGAGGATTGATAGTCCGCTCGAAATGCAATTATCCTTTGTAGCCTTGTGTGGAATGCTAAATACAAAGCTCGTATAAGCTTGAGACTTGTCTTCGAATTGGTATTAATTGTTTTTGGTTTTCTAAATTTTAAATTAGATTTTATCCTGTGTGATGTTGTTGTTGAGGTTCTAATAGAATTGGAATTAAGTATTAAAAAGTCTTTATTCTTTATGTACAATTGTTTCTCTTTGGTCTCGGCTAGTCTGGGAGACTCTAGTTGTTAGAAAATGTGAATATCTCCAATTTTTGTCTTTGACATCCTTTGAAAATGTGAATATTTGTGAGACTCTAGTTTCTTGTTATTATTTAAAGGTCATTTTAAGAGCTAAAATAAACCATGTGGAGTAATTTATTTCTGACTACAGGCCTGTAGCCATAAATTTAAGAATGAGAAATTCTCTTTGAAGCATGATATCAATTTTCCTGGTTTGTTACAAATAAAAACTAAATTAGTTGTGGTATAGAATTTATTTTAGAGTTGGTAAATAATAGAACCAAGCCATGTTTACTTAAAATAATTTCATAATTCTAAATGTAAAAGGACAGTGACAGAGGTGTTTTGAATGTGATTTGGAGAATATGAAGATTTAATATTAATTTTGAAGGATAATACATAAAGTGGATATATTTTTATGCATGTTATTTATTTCAAATAGTAATTTGTAAAAGTCAATGTTGCCTAGTTTTGCATATAATTCTTCGAATTACTCAGAACAAATGACATATGGCCACTGATACAGTTTCAAGTGGAAATCGGCATGAATGTTCCTTTATTGACAATGATTTGTAATCATGTTTTTAATTCTCAATTTAAATCATGAAATCTAGTTGTAATAAGTTACAAAACATTTAAAATAACCAGAAAGGATTTTGAATCATGTAGACCTGCATATCAAATTATTTGTAATTTCAGTATGAACAAATATGTGAGGACATGAATGATTATTGTGAGTATATTGAAGTCTTTGAATATGATAGAGTTATGATTTGTTAATCATATAACATAGGTTAGAAATGAGTTGCACAGAATAAAGAAATGGGTAGAGTCACGTGTCGGTGATAATTGTTATTTTTACTATCATAGGTATTTGTTTCTATAATTACACTAGTGGATGAATCATAATGGGAAAGTAGACATATACATTTATCCAAATGTTTTCTATAGGAGTTGATAAAATATATTAAGTAAGATAGATCTCAATAACTGAAGAAAACCAGAGGAGATCTTGTTGGTCTAGTAAGACCAATCTAAGAAATAAAGAGGTGATAATATTAAAAATAATAAAGTTATTAAGATTAATATGCATACCAATTAAATTATGTTGAGGTTGACCTATACAATAGATGATCATACCCATTAGAGGTTGATAGTTAAATCAACCAAACTAAAAGAAAATAAATAAGATTGGTCTAATGAAGATTGATCATTGAGTAGAAAGAATAACTAGTGGACCAAGTGATTGATGAAGAACACGTATGGGTATGAGATTGAATATTGTAAAAATATTTACGTTTTTAATCTATAGATTGGTCATCAAAATGTCTAGGTAGCTAGAAAATAGACACATGTCTAGAACTTGTAGAAATAGATTATAAAAAGGTTTACAACATTTTGAGCATAATAGAATGTTTGAGTCATCAAAATAACATTGGTCAGAATAAATAATAATCAATAAGCATAGAGAGATAGCGTATGTGAGTTTTTTAGTAATAGGAAGGTATATAAATTTAAGTTATATCCATGATATCTAACTTCAAAGTGTAAAAGATTTAGGTATTATATAATTCATAAATAGTGTTCACATTTTCTCCCCCTTTAATTTAGTAATGAAATTGCTAGTTTGAGGGAAAAGTAAAGCATACATATGTGCGTATAATACACTTTGCCTTTGATTGCTCCCTATTCAAATTGTTTCTAGTGCCTAACCTAAAATCAAGAACATATTATAGCATATAATGAGTGCATATAATATGAAATTAAAAGTATTTAAATTATTTAAATTTAAACTATTTAGGAGTAAATGTGTATAAATATAATTACCTTACATTTTAACAATTTAATTTGAAAATTTGTATCATTATGAATCATTAGAGTTATGATTAGGAGAAATATAGAATAGAAAATTGAATATATCTAGAGAGATAGAGGGATATTGGAGGACACATTCCCCCAACTTTGGAGAAAAGGTGAGTTTCCACTCGATAGTTGAGATTAGCTCAACTGTGCAACCCAATCATACTTATAACTTGGTGATCATGAGTGAACCAACTCAACTCACACTATAAAATTGGTGAGGTTAGATGATGTAATCAAGTCCAACCTATAAACTTAGAAAGATTGAGTGATGTAATCATCTCAACCATACCAAAAATAAACTGACTATTGTAGTAGATTAGCTAAATACATTCCATAAGATTCCAACCTGGTGGGTGAGGACAGTCCATTGAAGCATTTGAAATCTAAAAGATGATTTGATTTTGCAAATTTTATGTACTCTTTACATAGCATATGTACCTTATGTATGTCTCATGTTAAAATTATGTATAACAATGGTACTAATGTATAAATTTCTTTCACAAATGTGTATTTGAATAATATAAAAATGCACTTTGGACAATTTTAAAATTATATAAGTGTGGAGAACATGTTTCCAAAACATGCCCCCACTATGATCTAAGACATGAAACTAGTTTAATTGTGGAGAACATGTTTCCATAACATGTCCCCACTATATATCTAAAATTGAAAACTCTTGTGAGTCTGGAGAACATGTTTCCATATCATGCCCCCATTGTATATCTGAGACTATGAAGAATGTGGAATCCATTCCTCTATGGCATGCCCCCACTAATATACCTCCACTTTTAATGTGAGGGTAAGTACAGATTGGTAGTCACCTTACATCAAAATAATAAAATAACTATATAATGTAAGTATGAACCAAGTACCATATAGAAGGAACATGTTTAGGTAGATATATCATTGAAGCACAAAGAATGTGATCAAATCAAGTCCTAAGATGCATAATATAGATAATGGAAAAATATAGATATTAGTAGTGCAAGCTCAATAATAAATCAAACACACACATAAGAGCTCTCAAAACAAAAAAAAATACAATTGTTGAAGGAGACCGTAAATAAGCAGCATGTTCAAATGTTACACAATTGAAAGGGTGTGACTTAGTCAAATGTCCAAAAAATCAAGAATTACACATTCAAATGTCAACATACAACAAAGATGACATATTCAAATGTCAATGATAAAAATAAAGGCATGAGTTTCATAAACATTGGAGCATATTCAAATTCTCAACAAGAAAAATAAGACACTAAAAGAAGTGCATAAAGAAAAACATAGATAATAAGAAACTAGTATCAAATATAATACTAGCCCATGGATCATATGTGTTAGGAAAAATATTAAGTACATATAATATCAAGTAAAATGTAAAATATATAAGCATGTATAAATGTATGTGTAGTGTATAAGCTCAAACGTGATAATGTAAAGTGACCATAGAATGATATAACTTAGATGTATCATGATCAAAGAAGCAGATGTCCACTATTTCCATATGATATGAGAAGAGGGAAGGACCAACATTTGAAAGTGCATAAATCATGTATCTTTGTATTCATGTGTCAAACTCAAAAGATACGTGAATCACAAGTGTATATAGAAAAAATGATATGTTCCTGACTAACATGGAATTAACAACATAGATGCCAAGGAACTAATGAAACCTATGAATTCTGAAAATATGTTTTGGATTTTTAGAGTTTCTAGTTTTTTGGGGTATTTTTGGAATAAGTGAAATATATCAAATAATATATTTGCACAAATGAGTGGTTTTCATTGAATTTTTAAGAGGTTTTCCTTCAAGTGTAGTTATGCAGTACACATATTTTCCCAATTTTTATGTAACTATAAATGGTCCAAACATATTTAGTTTGAACTTTGCTTTTTTATCTTTTTGTGCATTGATATTCTTTTTATTTTATTTTAGTACCAAGTCACCTAAAATAAATTCATGTGGCCAAAACTTTTTTTCATATGCTCTCTTTACATAGTCTTGATAAACTTGTAAATGTTTAGTAGCCTTTATAATTTTTTGACTTAATTACTCTAATAGATGTAATCACTTTTCATAGTACTCATTATATTTTATAATGTCTTTGAGAGAAACACACAATGAAGGTATCTCAAAATCAATGGGTAACATTACCTTTGTAACATAAACCAAATAATAAGGTGTATCCTAAGTAGGTGTGTAAACACTAGCTTGTTATGCCCATAAGATATACGCAATCTATTGATTCTAGTTTGTGTTGTACCATTCATCTATTTTTCCAAGTTTATTGACAAAAATTGTGTTTGTTGCCTCTGCCTACCCATTACCCTATGCGTAATAAGGTGTACAAATTGTACATTTTATTTTTTTACTGCAAAAACATTTCACTATCTTTTTTTAAATGGTCATCCATTATCGGTAATAATAGTTGAAGGTATGTAAAAATAGGAAATGATATTGGTCATAAAATATCTACATATATGTCATCCCCTATAGTAAACTCAAGTGGGATTACCACTAGCCATTTTGTAAAATATAATGTAACTGTGATTATTAACTTGTGGTCATTGGAAGACACTGCATTTATCTTGCCAATCAAATCAAATCCCCATAAGGAGAAAAGCCATGGTGACACAATCAATTGTAACTCATGAGAAGGTGCATGATTCAAATTCCTATATTTTTGGCATTGAAAACATAATTTGATGTGTTCAATACACTCTTATTCCATGGTAGGCTAATAATATACTTGGTGTAGGATTTTTTATTTTGTATTGTAAAATGTTTGAAAGGATTAGTATTTATTTGACATGTATAAATATATCCATGATGATTGAATTTTAAGCATGCATGCAAACTACAAGGAACTACATATGTCTCATGTGTCGAAGGTCATCCTAAAAGTATGTTATATTTCAAGTCATTTGGTATAATTTGACACAAAGTAGATAATTTATGAGGTCCCATGATTATGTTCAAGGATATATTCCCCAAGACACATAATTAAATGTTATAAATTACTTTGATATGCAAGTTGGAGGGTTCCAAATCATTAGGTCTAATGTCAAGTAAATAAATAAAGGGTATGTTTCAAATGTTGAGTCCCAAACCATTATCCACTAGAATTATTTCATTTTATTGCACACACATAACTTAATGTATACTGTTAAATAGAAATTTATGAGGTCTTGAGGTGTTAAATACTATTTTTCAATAGAAATAATATTTTTCATCCATTTTATATAATTTAACATAGAATCCACATATGGAGGTTGCACATTACTTGGTATAAAGGTCATGTATAATGAATATAAAAGAAAATCCTTGTAATAATAATTCCAAGATTGAAGTTTTAGAAAGAATATTATTAGGAGCTGTTGTAATAGTGTTTTAAGTCTAATATTATTTCATGCATTCTATAATCATACTTCTCATGACCCTACTCCTCCCTATGATTACACATCGGCTCACATGTAGACTACCAACCCTAGTTATCCCATTTCAAGGAATTTTCTACTCACATAGACCTTTCTTACATCATACATCCATCTCATATACATATTTAACACATATATAACCTTTTGCGCATCAGACAAGCCCTCTAAACACCTCTTGGGGCCCTTCTAGAGGCTTATTGACCACCCATAGTGGACTTTTGACCTAGAACACAACTTAGGGATGAAACCTATGGCCTATGCCACACGTTTCCTTCATGAAATCCATGGCATAGGTTTCATGCTAGGTATAATGTGTAAAAAAATTCCTATATTTGCCCAAATGGTTAGAAACGGCTATTTTTTGGGCTTTTGGCAAATTAGGATTGAGATATATGACACTTCCTCATTCATTTTGAGCCTTTCTCCTATATTTATTCTTCTAATCTTACCACTTGATTATCACACTCAAATATTAGATACCTTCTTGAATCTCACTTGGTTCTTGCTTAGCACAATCAACTTTCATTGTGACAAGGGATGTCCTACTATTTTGCAACTTATCTTGGTGATTAACATTGCACTCTACATTATTCTTAAAGTGTGGGGGTTATTATTATCTCCATAAATAATCCATTACACTTATTACTATGCTCTTTTCATTGTCTCTCTCTTATTTGGAAGATTCTCCTTCACCTCTTCCATACCTTTTGGCTCCTAGTTTGGACTCAGCCTACACACAACCTGATCCTCCTCCTTCATTGCTTCCTAGATTGGATAATTAGTTGGTACAAAGTTTGAACACTTATTTTGAGTTTGATATGAGGGAAATTTTATATGAAATTTTAATTTCTTATTTGTTTTTATTAGTATACATGCTAGATTTTGATTGTTTTAGTGATTTACCTTGTTTAGGGAGTTATCTAGGATAGTTTTTAAAGTTTATTACATTTGTATACGATTAAGAATATATTCATTTCTTGAAATATCTTCCATTATGTTTTATGCTTACATTGGAAATGTTTCTCATTACATAGTATAATCCTACATTCTCAAAATAATCTATAAAACTTTCATATATAGTCTTTCCTCTTGTTAAACCCCAAAATTGCATTATTAGGGATCAATAGTGTTGAAAGTAAAGAATTATCTCAAACTTAGATTAGACATGATTTTGCACCTTTTCTTGAAAACATATTTACTTATTAAAATATCTTTCATTTGGCTTGAAAGTGCCTTTGCTTATAAGTTTACACATTGCTTGTTAACTCTCTTTATTCAACATAATTATTTCTACAATTCATATGCAAATAGTCTTCTAGTCTTAACTGCTTATTTTACTATGGTTATAATTGTTGAGATACCTACATCCTTTTTACACTTGATTGTGATAAACCTAAACTAATTTATAAGTATATCTATATCTTGGTTCAAGATAACAAACTAGATAGCCTCTATAGATATCCTATAGTCCATATATGCCTTGATCCTCTTAGCCTTCTATTTGTTTGTTTAAGTACCCTATGTACCCCCTACCAAAGACTAGTGGTTCCATTCAGATTCTTGTAGTTATATAAAGGTACACCCTATGGGACCCCACATATAGTCTCATGCCAATTCTATCCCATTTAGACCTCTCTTATTTAACTCCCCTCTGTTATCTATTAGGCTTTGCCTTCTGTTGTGTTTCTGCTATCACCTTGGTTGTTTTATCCTACTTTGGTTTTGTGTCATTCTCCACACTATATCTCTATTTGTTTGCCTTTTTTTTTGTCTCCCATGTTTCTCATTATTCATTACATCCATGGTCATCCTTCCACCCTTAGGATGCCAATCTTGTTTTATTTAGGGCTTATCCCTAAGCTCACTCATGATCAATTCATGGTTGCAATGGAATACCATAAACACAATAAGATCTAGGAGGTTCCCTCAACCCAGCATGGTGATCTATACCTTCTCATGTTTCAAAGGAAACAATATTAGTAGGTTTATAACCAATGAAATTGGTCTCCTTTTCATCATTTTGAGATTCATTCATCTAAGGATGTTTCCCCTTAGCCTCATACCATGACTCATTCACTCATTCAAGGTGATGAGGATCCCCTTATGTGACTGAGACCTATTGATCTACATTTGATCATTTATTACTTTCATAGATGACTTTAGGTGAATGAATCCCTTCTCCCCCTAGGAGTAGGTAGTGTGCTTCCTTAGGAAATAGAGATCTCACTCGTTCAATTTTGGGTGCCCCAACTAGTTCTCGCATGAGTTCCCCACGTCTTTCCTAATAGGAGACTTTATATAAAGAACACCCTCATATCTATGTTGTTGGTCATAAGTATTCTAAATCAATGAGGCATATCCATCATGAGGATTCCTTCCATCCTCCTAGCCCTTGTTTTAGAATTTTAGATGAGTGTGTTGATTTCAATTACCACCTATGAAATAGAGATCCATGGGATGCTTATCTTGAGCATCAATGCCCTTAGGTTGACTCTCATCTGATGGCACATGACTAGTATCATGAAAACCTAGGTCACCATGATGATTTTCATGAGCATTCCATTTCATCCCATCATCCCCATATGGAATGGTACCCTTTTTATGGTTGTTCCCCACCACATGTTAGGGATGATTTCCAACATGAGTGTCTCTATTATTAGGAGCTACCTTGACATCATCCCCTCTGTAACTAGGTTTATGATGAGGTATATTGGCATATACAACATCATAATGACCATGAGCCTCTGCCTAGAGCTTGTCACTAACCTACTATCAATTGTACTTATGAGGATCTCCATAAGAATCCTCTAGCCCCTTAGGTGCATGTTATTCCCCTTCCTACTCATATCCTTGAACTACCTAAGTTTAATGGGGCTTTGGACTACAATCCCATAAAACATATTATGGAATTCATGATGGCATGTATATATTAGGAATAGGATGAAGGAATGATGCTGAATCTCTTCACTTCTTCTCTTATGAGTTGAAGCTCTTATTTGGTTTCAAAATTTGCCTATAGATTATCTCTCTAGTTTTTATCTCCTTCTGGATGACTTCCTCCATTACTTTGATATCTCTAGACCATTCAACCTTGGAATCCAATTAATTACCTCCAAGGTTTAGGCCAAGGGTGAGTCAAACTTTGATTTTATGCATTGGTGGTGCTCAACTATCTATACATGTAGGACTAAGTTCTTAGATGATTAACTTTATTACATGTTCATGTGAGCATTAAGGTAGGAGGTTTGCCTTGAGGTCCTTAAGCGTCAGCCCACCTCATATGATGAAGTTGTTAATGAGTGTCTAAAGATTTAAGTCTTTGAGGTGCATGCAGGCATACAACCCATGCCAACCTAAAATTCATCCTCTTCACATGATAATAATCACAATACAACATGTGATGGTGTCACTGATTCTCCTCTTTATAATAAGGACAAGAAACATAGCCACAAGGTGAATACTTTGAGTAAGAAATTAGCTAAAAAGAAGGCTTTCAACTTAATAATAATAAAATAATGAATGGTGTTTCTTTATAACCCATCAAAGTTTTTAAATTTCCATTGGATGAAAGGCTATGATGATTCCAATTGTGCTACCCAAAAGTCTAGTGCACAAGCTTCATCTCTGTCTCAAAGTTCTCCTCTTGAGGAACCCAAACACAAGTTGAATGGGTTCAAGGAGCCTCTACCAAACCATGATAAGGAAAATAATAAGAAAAAAAAAGTCTAAGGTTAAGGCCTATCATTCTCACTATTTATCTTCTACCTCTTCTGACTCCTCTTCCTAGGTTGACCTGAGAGGGAAATATAAGTGATAGAGTAACAAGGTCATTTCTTCTATTGACATAGCCTCTACTAGGTATTAGTTTTTTGTCAACATGCACTTAGGTCATGTCACCTACCCCATTAGAGAGACTAGTGGTCTTGGGCCTCCTATCTAACCCATGGAGGCATAGAACCCCAAAGTCAAATTTGACATTCAACCTAATATCCCTCCCTAGGATAGACAACATCCTTACTCCATTATAGAGGAGTTATAGGGCCTCTCATATGAAATCTCCATTTGGGACCTTCTTCACCTTTTCCCTAAGCAAAGGGACCTCATCTTTGATTATCTTGGTCTCTCACATGAGGGTCCACTACAAGATGATGTCAAAGTTTTGCTTAACTCTAATGCATCTGAGTACCCTCATCCTCCCATCCTATCTTTCAACCCTACCTCTTTGTTAGATGTTTTAGTTATTGAAAAGAGGGCTTGGTTCCCTTTCTATATTGATACCTATATTGATTATTATTGAGTTAATATATGCATCATTGATGAATGAGATACATTAAATATCATGCCCCTGCATGTGTTTAATGAGCTTGGGATCATTCATAAGAAGCTCTTTGATTCTCACCACAACTATGTCGGTTTAAATAATGACATAGTTACACTAGTGGGAAACATGAAACTTCAAGTCAAGTTTGGACCCAAGACAATCAAGATTGAGCTTTATGTGTTAGACTTGGATCTTTCATACAATATGATTCTTGGCCATCCCTAGACTGCTACCATGCAGGCTGTCACATTGGCCACATTTTACATGGTTCAATTCATGCATAAAGGTGAGGTTCATACCATGGAGGCTAACCACATCCCTAGGAATTAATGTATGAAAATACAAAGACCACAAGTGAGGCTTTGGATGTATCCTCATGGGGTTGTATGGACTCCCACACACCCCCTACTTCTGAGTTTTATTTTCTCAAGGATGAACAGTGTGATCCAGTTGAGTATTGATCAACGTTCATTCCTTTAGAGTTTGACATGCATCGATCGACTCCCTCTTATGTCTTATGATACAATTTTGGATCTCTTCTTAGAGACATCTTTTAATATGTTTCCCTATATGTTGAGCTTTCCCTCATATTACACTTTTCCCATCTAAGTATAGTCTCTCTCAAAGCTTCTCCCAATGAGACTGCCAGAGTAATTGAGTTAGATCTCAATTACTATTTCATTCATGTTACAACATGTAACCTAATCAAGGAAAGAAAGGCATATGTCAACCTCATATGAGTTTGTTTTAAGTACCATTATCCCCTTGATTAGTTATGTTTGGAGATCTCTCTTTGATATCCTAACTCCTAACATCCCCATAGTGAATGTCTTGGTGATTGAGCCTAAGGTGTCAGACCAATCACTCCTTAGGCCTGAGTTTTTTGAGGAATGTAAAGTTATGGATGTTGAAGGATTTATAAGGCCAAATATCATAAATATTATTTTTATCCTTGCTCTAGAGGAAAAACATGTCTTGGTTACTTTTTTGTATGAAGTTTTGGATGTATTCTCTTGGGAATACACTGATATGAAGGGCATGAATCCCAACATCATTTTTCATAACCTCATCATGGATGATGGGACCCATCCAATTTGATAAAATAAAAAACCAATGGTGATCAAAGTCTCAAGTTATTCAAGGATGAGATTGAAAAAATCATTCAAGATGGTTTCATCCAGGCTAGTATCTACCCCATATGGTTGTCTAAAATCATCCTTATTTTCAAGAAGAATGGAGCCCTTCACATCTATATCAACTTTCAAGATCTCAATATGGATTATCTAAAGGATAATTTCCCCACTCCTTTGATCGATAAGATTGTATAATCTAAAATTGGTTTTAAGATCATATCCCTCATGGATGGTTTTTCAAGGTATAACCAAATCTAGATTGTACTTTAAGACCATCACAAGATGAAATTAACTACCCTATGGGGTACCTTTTGTTATGCCATGATGCCTTTAAATTTAAATAATGTGGGGACACATATTAGTGTGCCATGACCCACATTTTTTATGATCTCATCCACAATATTGTTGCATGTTATGTTGATGACCTCCTTGGAAAATCCCACAAGCAAGATGAGCATGTGTGAGACCTCAAGATCATCTTTAAGCATCTTAGGGAGTATCACATCATCCTTAACCCTGATAAGTGCATTTTTGATCTTTTTTATTGAAAGCTTTCTGGCTGCCTCATTTCATAAAGAGGCATTGAGGTGGATCCCAACAAGATCAAGGCGATCTTAGAGATGCCTCCTTCATGCAATCTTATTTAATTATAGTCTTTCTTTAGAAGTCTTAACTTCCTCATATGCTTTTTTGAGAAGTATTCTCATAAATACATATACCTCATGTGTGTCTTATGTAAAAACACCCCATTCTTGTGGTCTACTAAAGTCTAGGTAGATTTTGAGGAATTAAAGTGCATGCTTCATAATCCTCCCATCCTAATGGCACCCATTAAAGGTTACGATTTCATTTTGTACACCTTTGTCACTGATCTTTCCATCAAGTGCATATTATGTCAAAAGGATGACACTATCAAATAGAGATTTGTTTGCTACATCTCTCTCATTTTAGTTGGCCCTAAGTTCAACTATTATCTTATTGAGTGGTAGTGCATCTTTATCATCTTCACTATAAATAACTTGTGACACTACATGTTGGGCCGAATCACCAATGTGATTGTCTAATCTGATCCACTACACTACTTGTTCAAGAAGACTCACCTTGATAGCAAGACTATGAGTAGATCATGCTTATTCAAGAGTTTTATCTCTATATTATTAACCAAAATTACACCAAGGGTTTGGTCATAGTCAAGAAACTCATTGAATGCCCACTACCTAATCCTAGCATGGAATTGGTTGGTGATACCTTTCTTGATGAGATGGTCTACTCAGATAATTGGATTGAGGTATTTTTGTGTGATTGGTGTTAGGACATTATTTTTTACCTTGAGACTCAATATTATCCCATTGATGCTCCTTCACAGGAATGTTATTAAATCTTCAAGCTTGCCACTCACTATGTCATCATAGGTAGAGTCTAGTTCAAAGTGAGGTATAGATGTCATGTTGATACAATGCCTATCCCTCAAGGACACCCCTCTCACATTGGAGGAGTCTCACAAGAGCATATATGGTGGCCACTTAGGAGGGCGAGCCACCGATCAACATATTATCAAGATGGGTTACTATTGGCCTAATCTTGTTAAAGATGCCTTATATTACACTAAGAAGTGTAAGATGTGTCAAGTCACTTGAGATGCTATCAATACCCCTATAGGCCTCTTGCATTCTATTTTATCCCCTTGATCCTTCTAAATTTAAGATCTCAACTTTATCATTGAGTTCAAACTTGCCTCTTCTAATGGCCATCATTGGTTCATCACTGCCAATGATTATTTCAAAAAGTGGGTTGAGTACATCCCTCTTAGCACCATGTGTGGGAATACCATCACCAAGTTTTTCCTAAACTAGCTTATTTTTAGTTTTGGGGTCCCCACTATGATTATGGTCAATAATGGACTAAGCTTCCAAAACCCTGAGATGCATGAACTCATTGAGCACTCTGGGTTCAAGATCCATTTCTCCTCCACCCATTACCCCTAGGGAAATGGTCAAGCTAAATATTCAAACAAGACTTTGAATAAGATTCGTATTTGTTCCATTTCCCAATCTAAGCATGACTATCATCTCATACTCTACCATGTCCTTTAGGCTTATTGAACTAGCTTTTAGATAGCCATGGGAACAACCCCATACTCATTTGTGTATGGGTCTAAGGTTGTTCTTCCTTTAGAGGTCTTAATCCATTCATTATAAGTTAATACATTTGGATCCCTATTTGATGAGGAAGAAAATGTCACTCCTCTTGCTGAGTTTGAGTAGTTAGATGAGCAATGCATTGATGTTCTTGAGCACAAACATGCTTACCAAAACCATCAATGCCACCAATTCATGTATACATGCATTCCTTCAAGGTAGGTGATATGGTCCTCATTTTGACAAGGATAAATATAATAATGGAAAACTCACACACAAGTGGTTTGGCCCCTTTGTTATCAATACATCTCTAGAGAATGGGGCTTATCACATCTCGACCCTTGAAGGTGATCCCCTACAACACCCAATTAATGAGTTCTACATCAAGATGTTTCACATCTAGGGTCTGTGTGTCCCTCCAATAAAGTTGCCTATGGTGGTAAGTCAAAACTTTCCTCTCTTCTCACATGACTAACCTTTGTGTTGATTATATATGTGCGTGCATGTGGGTTTTGTAATTATCCTTCCTATGACCCTACTCCTCCCTATGGTTATACATCAACTCACATGAAGACTAATAACCCTATTTATCCTAATTGGAGACATTATCTACTTGCTTGGACATTTCTTGCATCATATTCTCACCCCTAGACATCCTCAGTCCATCCCAGTCCTTTTTCACACTAGACAAGCTTTCTAGGCACCACCCACCACCCAACCCCCCCCCCCACCCGCCGAGCCCTTTTAAAGGCTTTTTGACCACCTTGGGTGGCATTTAGGACCAGGCCATGGATTATGGACGAAATACATGGCCTATTGCATACATTTCCTTCACAAAATTCGTGGATTAAGCCATGACCTAGGTAAAACATGTGAAAAAGTACCTTGTTTGGGCCCAACCAGCTAGTTTTTAGCTTGTTGGCATATTAGGGTTGAGATATATGCCTTTTCCTCATTAATTTGAGGATTTATCTTGACTCTCTCTTGAATTATTACTCTAATATTAATACTTGATCATCACAGTCAAAACTTGGTCGCCTCCTTGAATCTCTTTTGGTTCTTGCTTGGCACAATAGCTTTCATTGTGATAGGGGATGTCCCACTCTACTATAGCTTATCTTGGTGATTCACATTTATTTATAGAGTGTTATTGAAGGTTTTGGGTTACTATTTACTCCCTTAAGACTCCATTTCACCTATCTCTTATGCTCCTTGCATTGACTCTCTCACAGATTGACATCTTCTCTTTCACCTCTTCCATAGCTTTTGGCTCTTGGTATGGACTTAACTCACACACAGCTTGATCCTCTTTCGCTCTTGCTTCCTATCTTGGATAATTGGTTAGTAAAAATTATGCACATATCTCTTTAGTTTGATATTAATGCACTTTGTTTTTTAAAGTGAAAGTCTTGTTTATTTGTATTAGTATACATGTTAGGGTTTGATTTATTTTAGTGATTTAGCTTGTTAGGAAATTATCTAGGATAGTTTATAAAGCTTATGCATTTGCATTTGGTTAAATATTATATTCATTACTTGAAATATCTCTCATCATATGTTATGATTGCATTGTAAATGTTTCTCATTACATAGTAGGATCCTATATACTCAAAACAATCTATACAACTTGCTTAAACAATCTCTCTCTCTCTCTCTTGCTAAATTACAAAATTGCATTGTTAGAAAACAATAGTGTTGAAAGTATAAGATAAATCAAACTTAGACTAGGCATTATCTTGAACCCTTGATTAAAAATGTCTTTATATCTTAAAACATCTTTCATTTATCCTAAAAGTGCCTTTGATTCTTAGTTTACATATCATTTATTAGATTTCTTTATTTGGCATTATTGTTTCTATAATTTGTATGTAATCAATTCTCTAGTCTTAGTTACTTACTTTACTATGGTTAGATCTATGGGAGATACCTACATCCTTTGTGTGCTTGATTATGTTAGAACTAACCTATTTTATAGTCTATCTATATCTTGGTATAATTTTGAAAACTAGATAGCCACTATAGATCTCCTATAGCCCATAAAAGACTTAAAACTTCTAGCCTTCTACTGATTTGTTTAAGTACCATGTGTACCATGATGTCAAACACTAGTGGTTTCATTTAGATTCTTAGAGCTACAAGTTCTTTATAAGAAGTTATTATTATCTAATCACATGTATCTATTAGTCTATATTAGATGAAGCATATAAATCACACAAAAAATAATACACACACATGTGTTAATAATGAGATATGACTATATATATATATCATAAAAAATACATGTTTCCTCTAGTTACATCCCATGGCTTTCTCTAAGCCTAGGCTTGCAGTCCCTAAAATTTCCACATGCATGACTATCCATATAATACTATCCTATTCAACCTATGAGTAGGCTCTATCTATGGTAACCCTACTCCAAGAGGAGATCTCAATCTCTACCTCTCGACCAATCGAGCAACAATCTCCTTTAGGGAAACCAACTAGTCTTCCCTCTCCCAAGGTGCCTTTTTTCCTTTATCTACTCTCAGGGTAGCTCAACCCATAATCAATCAATGTCAACCTTTGGTCTAGTTAGTTTTGTCTCATATCATGATGAATCTATCTCATGTTTTGTTGTGGTTACCTCATGCCATGCTGACTCTACCTCTAGTCATGGTGTCTAGTGTCGTACCCTCACTAAATTGAGTGAGGATCATGCACCCACCCACTATACGTAGGTATGTGGCTCTACCCCCACTAATAGATGTAGTACCCTCTCCATCATTAGTGTCACCATTACATCATGGAATATATCCCTTATTACTAGGTCCACCTAGGGTCCAATCTAGCTAGGATGGTCTCCTACACATAAACACGTAGAGCACCTATGTTAGTCACATACCTACTCTTGCTCAAGGATGAGTACAAAAGATAAAGTGTTATCTAAAAATACGCTTTTATTACTTGGATGTGTTGATGGCCTATATGGCCCTCTAGTAGTTCATACTCCTCCTATTGGTCATGGTCCTCATCATGGCTGCCTCTCTCCACCACTACCTCCCTCATTCTATCTCAACTACCCTCCATGTTCTATCACAACTAGCCTAGGTTGTACTCATCTCTCTCATAATACTAGAGTTATCACACTAGATGTTGGTATGGCCCTTATGGGCCTTAAAACTCCTATCCTACATGGATATCTACCCTATCATCCTCTAGCCACACCACATATCTATATGGATCATGGACTTAGTTACCCACTACATCCTAGTCTAAGGTGTTTTGCATAGGCCCAACCCTATCTACAAATCATGCAGCCCATGCAGTGCCATCCTCTAATGTAGGGTATTAATTGTTACCCCATAGTGTTCTTTGTTATGTCAATGAGAGTCTCTCATAAGCCCAGGACATGAGTAGGCTGAGATGTTTTAATCATTCTACCCATGTGTGTTAAATGTGATCCAACTACTAGTATAGTCCACCTAGGATATACTAACCCCATGCATATCTCTATCCTCCCTCTTCTCATTATATAACTCCTATCCAAGATATTGGTAGTCTCCTTATACTCTATCTCGATGTAGAGCCTCCTAACCATAGTGCCTTCTATCACGATCCATAGTGGTGGTACGCCTAGTGATAGATGTGTTATCTATACTCTATAGCTATTTTGCTCTCGATGAGGTCCCACTAGGTAGAGCTCAATTGTGGCTATATCCTATACTTATAATAACTCTATCTATCTCCTTATAGGCTCCAAACCATAGAGATATTAGATATCTTCAATGCTCAAGACAACCTCTAGCTCAGGCCCTAACTAGATTACATGTCTCTTGAGTACCTATATGGTCACCAACACATTCATCAAATCCCTCAAGTAGTGTAATTAAGTCATGTGTACCAATCTCTAAAGTCTTCCACTTTTTAGGTGATCCTAGTCCTTCACAGCTAAAGCATATACATCTTTAGCCAACCATGATGATACTCTCTCCTAATTGGTCACCTCACATGGTCTATCTCTCTATGTTGGCATCTCTCTCACCTATGAAAGCTCTCCCTCCATAGGTATGCTAACTCCTCTACATGTATAAAACATTGAGAAACAAGTAAAAAAATTAGTACTAGTAGCCATGAAGTGAGCAAATCAAGTAAAAACATCTATTTTTATCTATTTGTTTTTTTCCCCCTCTTTCCAACCTGCTCTAGTCCTTCCCGAGCTCTCCTAGGCTCCTTAGGGCTTATCTTAGGGCCTCTTTACTCCAAGTCATGGATTTTTGGGCAAATCCACAAATTTTTAATGGGTTATGATATAAACCCTATGGTCTGGTATTATATTAAGCCATGTATTTGCCTATCAAGGTTACATCCTAGGGTGTGGCCCCTTAGGGAGCCCTAGGGATCCCTATTTCTCTAATCAAGGGTAATCATTTGGTGTGCCATATTTTTTAGTCTATCCCTCTTAGACTCATCATTTTGACTATTTAATTCATTTGATTCATCCAATAAATCATTTGAAATCAATTAAAATGATTTTTGGGTCTCATAAACCCCAAAAATGAGTAATTTTTGCTAACATTTTGATTTGAGGACTTACCTAGACCATCATATGCATCTATGGCATGCTCCCATGTCATTATTCACTCCACTTAGGGTTTGGTGGTTGGTTAGATATCCTTTGGCTCTCTCAGAGTGAAAATTAGAGTGAAAATGATTCACTTTTCATTTTATTTTCCTATTTTTAGCATTTTTCTTGCTTTTTGTGGGACATTTTTGGTTGTTTCACCCATTTTGCATTCAAGATCATGAAACCTCCATCTTAAAGGTTTTTTTAATATTTAGAGAGCATGGTGTCCTCCATTTTTTAATCTAAGGCTTCTTCAGGACTACTCTGGCCCCATTTTGGTCCTTAGGACCCCTTCTAGGTCCCCGTTGACCTCACAGGCTGGTGCCCCATCTTAAGGGCACCTAGGGATAAAAGTTACTTGTGATTCTTTTAGTTAGTAATTTCTATGCTTTTTTTTATTTGATCCATTCTAACTCACATTTTATATTTTTTACCATGGTTATAGGTAGGGTCATTAGCTGGTTATAGTGGTTCAAGACTTATTCTCATCTTGTCGACTAGTCTTCATCTTCAATGAAATTACCCCCACTTTCCTTTGTTTCCTCTTACTATGACCAAAATTGGTCCATTTCTTTGTTTAAGACTTGGTTTTTTTTTTTTTTCCCTTTTGTAACTTTCTTATCCTACCTTACTTTAAGATCACCTTTTTGCAATTGCTCATTCTACATCCTTAACCCCCATTATGGTGCATTTTTTAGTGGTGATTCACACAGATGGTGGAATTTGAGGAAACCTAAGGCCTACTATTGTAGCTTGGGTTATCAATGATCTATGGGGCCATGATCTTGTTACAACTAGTTTATCCTTTTCTATTGAGATAAATAACATCATTGAGTATCATGCCATCCTTGGTGCCTTGATCGATGCACATGAGTTAGGCATGTGCTATGTGTAGTTATTATTTGAATCACTCTTATTTGTGTCTCAAATCACTAATTCTTGGGCCATATTTATCTTTGTGTTTTTATCCCTCTTTGAGGTGGCATGTGATTTGCTCTCCTTCTTCAAGGACATCAAGTTCACCAGTATCCCTCACAAGGAGAACACTAGGGTTAATGCCTTGGTGAATTTAATTTTGGATTATATGATTTTATTTGATATCACTTGTGTCCCTTATTATTTAGAGCTAGATATAGATTTATATTTAGATTACATAGCATTTTCACTCTCACCTATGGATCACAACATCAACTTCTTGTATGGCCATCCTTATTTGGTAAGTGTAGGTAATGTTTTCTTTTATATTTTAAATTCTTGCTTTCATTTTATCTTGTGTGGATTCTAGGAAATGCACAACACTCTTTTTTCATTCAAACACTGACTTCTTGTACTTTAGGGGTATATGTAATCATACTTCCTGTGACCCTACTCCTCCCTATGATTACAAATTAGCTCATGTGCAAACTATCAACCTTATTTAACATAATTTGAGACATTTTAAACTTACAAAGACCTTTATCACATCATGCATCCATCCCCTATACATCCTTATCACATCTCTAACCTTTTGCATACCAAACAGGGCCTCTAAACACTTCTTAGGGTCCTTTCAAAGGTCTATTGACCACCTAGAGTGGCCATTTTGACCAAGCCATAGCTTAGGGAGGAAACTCATAGCCTAGGTTGCACATTTCCTTCATTAAGTCTAAGATCTAGGTTACATCTTGAATATAATTTCCAAAAAGGGCCTAGGTTTATCTAAACAACTAAAAATGGCTATTTTTTAGTCTTATGGTAGATTAAGGTTGAGATATATGACACTTATTCATTTTGAGCCTTTCTCTCCTACATTTTTTCTCTAATATTTCTACTTTATCATCACACTCAAATCCTAGCTACCTTATTGAATCTCACCTAGTTCTCGCTTGACACACTTAGCTTTCATTATGATAGGGGATGCCCTACTATTCTCCACCTTATCTTGGTGATTCACATTTCTCTCTACAATGTTATTGAAGCTTGTGGGTTGCTCATATCTCCCTCAAGACTCCATTTCACCTATTCTTGTGCTCTTTGCATTAGCTCTCTCTTAGTTGGCATATTTTCCTTAACCTCTTCCACAACTTTTGGTTCTTAGTTTGGACTTAACATATACATAGACTAATCCTCCTCCTTCATTTCTTCCTATCTTGGATAATCAATTGGCATAAATTTTTCACAATTATTTTGAGTTTGATATGAGAGCACTTTTTTGTGCAAAGTGAAATTATTTTTTGCTTATAGTAGTATACATGCTAGGTTCTAATCGTTTTAGTGATTTAGCTTATTTATGGAATTATCTAGGATAGATTCTAAAGTTTATTTCATTTGTATGTGTTTAATAACATATTCATTGCTTGAAATATATTCCATTACATGTCATGTTTGCTTTGGAAATATTTCTTATTGCATAGTATAATCCTACATGCTCAAAACAATCTATACAACTTCCATAAACAATCTCTCCTCTTGCTAAACCAAAAAATTGCATTATTAGGGAACAATAATTTTGAAAGTAAAGAGTAATCCCAAACTTATATTAGGCATGCTATCGCACCCTTGATTAAAAATGTCTTTACTTCTAAAAACATCTTTAATTTGGCCTAAAAGTGCCTTTGCTTCTAAGTTTACACATTTATTGTTAGATCTCTTTATTCATCATTGTTATTTCCATAATTTGTATGCAAATAGTCTTCTAGTCTTAGCTACTTGCTTTACTATGGTTAACCTGGTTTACTATTCTTTCTATAGCTTAGTGCAAGCCTACAAACTAGATAGCCTCTATATATCACATGTATTCCATAGAATTTTTAAGCCTCTTAGCCTTCTAGTTGTTTGTTTAAGTACCATGTGTACCCCCTATCAAACACTAGTGGTTCCATTCATATTTTTGGAGCTACACTTTCCTTATGGTACTTTGTGAGAATATGTGGAATTTCATTATAAACATTATGGTATTAAGAATTATTCAAGAATGTATTTGATTTGAAATGATAAAAATATGAATTCTTTGTATATTTTATTGAATTCACCATATATGAAACACAACAAGCAAAAACTACCATGATGTATTATAAAATGAAGTAACTCATATATATATATATATTCATGTTGAACATGTTGATACTAAAATTAAATCTTATTTGTAACATGTGAAAGTTTATAAAATCTAAAATCAAGAATAGAGAATCAAGAAACACTAGATCATTATCTAGGGTTTTCGGGACTTGAGGTTGGTTCACTAAATGTTTAACCCTAAAATATAGATTAAAAAGGGGTATATATTGTCTATGGCACAAGGATGGTAGACTATCGCT